>NW_018922699.1:132015-143770 GCF_002207925.1 Prunus avium
ATGTCAAGGGAGGAAGAGGAAGAAGAAAAAGGACAGAGTAAGTGATGCCGTTCGGCAGTTGTGCCGTTTCCTTCGTCTTTATGTGCCGTTTCCCATGTAACTTGTGTTTGTATGCAGTGGCAGGTGGGAGACCCATGAGTGAGGCGACCAGGAGGCGGTTGGAGGGCCACGGGGCGCCAAAGCAGAGGAAAGGCGAGTTCCCCAGACTGAAGAAGAAGAAGGCTGCAGTGGCGTCCGAAGGGGCTTCGGCGGACGAGATGACGGTGGCCGATCGTCGTCGGGAGAAAAGGGTGGCCGAAGCAGAGGTCGTCCGAGAGGTCCATCTCCAGGTGACAGGCAAGAGGCAGATCGAGGGTGCCCTCGATACAATGCCGATGCCGAAGAACCCTAGGGGGCCGAACGAGGGGACCTCTGTACTGATTCCTGACAACGAAGGGGAGGGAGAAGAGGGTCCGGTTAACATAGCGTGCCCTCGGAAGGGGGTGCTGTTCATCAACTCCGTGATTGATGGAGCCCAAATGGAGCTTTCCGAGATAGAGCAACTGTCAATGAAGACGTTGCGTGAGCAGACCGGACGAGCGTTCCGGCTTCAGGCTGCAGTAAGTGTGGTAGAAATTTTGTTTTGTTTCCAAGTGTTTGTGGGATCGACACTTACTGGATTCTTTATTTTTGTAGGCTGACATGGAGATGTGGCTTTGCACAAAGCGAGCCGTTAATGCTACCGAACGGTACCAAAAGAAGTTCGAAGAGGGCCGTTCGAAGATAGCCGATGCTGGGAAGATGCTCCAAGAGGCTGATCGGCATGCTGAGGAGAACGCTGCTAAGATTGCAGAGCTGGCGTCGAAGCTTGCGGCGACCGAACTGGAGGTGGTGGCCGCCCATGAGGCCAAGGCGGCAGTAGAGGTGGCGATGGATGCGGCCGAGCGGTCGCATGCCAAAGTGGTGGAGGAGGCTAAGGCGAAAGCCGTTGCTGACTACTGAAGAACGGAGGAGTTCACGCTGCTAGTGGACAAGGAAGTCATGGAACAATGTGACGACCTTGTCTACCTATTCAAAAGGTACAACGCTGACAAGAAGCTGAACCTGAACTTCCTCCGGGATCCGCCGCCGCTGCCAGGAGGGGTGACCGAAGAGATGGTGGAGGCATATAAAGGAGAGGATGCTGATGCCGAAGAAGCCGATGACACCGATTCGAGCAGCGAGGAGGAAGGGAGCCATCCTGCACCGATCGCAACCAGCGCACCGATTGCCGAAGCTTCGACCGTTGCCGAGCCTGCGTCTACTGATGTCGAGCCCCCCGCTTTGTAGACTTGTTGATTTTTAATTTCATATTTTGGAGATGTAACATTTTTGGAACATGCCGAACGGCGATTGTTTAAGACAGATGGCTCCTTGGTGGCCTTTTTATCCTAAGTTTAATTTTGATTCGGTTTAATTTGCCAACTTTCGTATTCTTATGTGTGCATGCCGTAGGTAGCTGATTTTGAATAAAATATTGTTGTTTATGGTAACGCCGTATGTATAGAATAGAAATTGTGAAAATTGATGCCGAATACAAAGGTGATGACCGAAGGTACGTTCACTTGTACAAAAAGTGATGACCGAAGGTGCAGTCACTTGTAGAAATATTTCAAATGTTCTACGTTCCAAGGGTGGCCGAGGGTTTGGCCATCGATACCGCGCAATCGGTAAGTTCCCGGTCAGCAGATGGTGACGACCTCATAAGGGCCTTCCCATGAAGGGCCAAAGGTGCCCTCGTTGGAGTCCTTAGTGGCGAGAGAGACTTTGCGTAAAACCCAGTCCCCCACTTTGAACGATCGGCGTCTGACGTGCGAGTCGTAGTAGCGGGAGGTTCTCTATTTGTTGGCAGCATTCCGAAGCTGAGCCAGGGAACGGTGTTCGTCAATGAGGTCCAGGTTGAGTGCAAGAAGAGTTTCATTTTTCTCTAGCGTGTAAGATGTCGTTCGGCACGTGGGTGCGTTGATTTCGACTGGGACAACAGCTTCGGTACCGAAAGCAAGGGAAAACGATGTTTCGCCAGTCGATCGTCGGTAGGAGGTGTTGATGGCCCATAACGCTTTTGGGAGCAAATCTGGCCAGGCTTCCTTGGCTGCCCCAAGCTTCTTCTTCAGTGTCCTCTTGATGATCTTGTTAATGGCTTCGACCTGGCCGTTTGATTGTGGGTGCGCCGGAGATGCGAAGAACAAGTTGATGTTGAATTAGTGGCATAGGTGCCGAAACTGAGAGGAGTCGAATTGTTTACCGTTGTCGGTGATGATTGCGTTCGGGAGGGCGAACCGACAAATGATATTCTTCCATACGAAATGCTCAACCCTGGCTGCGGTGATGGTTGCCAAGGCTTCGGCTTCGGTCCACTTCGTGAAGTAGTCGACAGCGACGATGGCGAACTTAAGCTGTCCCTTTCCTTGGGGCATGGGGCCGATGAGATCTAAACCCCATTGAGCAAAGGGCTATGGGCTGACAATCGGAGTGAGCGGTTCGGCAGGTAGTTTTGGGATAGAGCCGAAACGCTAACAATGATCACACCTTTGGACAAGTTTGGTGGCATCGGCATGGAGAGTCGGCCAATAGTACCCTTGGCGAATGGTTTTGAAGGCTAGAGATCGGGCGCTAGAATGGTCCTCTCAAGCTCCTTCGTGGATTTCTCGTAGAACGTAGTTACCTTGCTGTAGAGTCATGCACCGAAGCAGCGGTAAAGAGTGACCACGCCGATAGAGAATCTGGTTCAAAATTAAGTATCGTGCCTATCGGCGGCGGAGAGTTTTGGCCTCGATTTTGTCGCTTGGTAGCATTCCGCTTGTAAGGTAAGTATGGATTGAATCCATCCAGCTTGGATCCTGCCGAACAGTGTGTACCTCAGCGTCAGAGGTGCTGCGCCGAGCGAGAATTTCGATCGGCACATGGCGACCAACATTGTCGTCGATTGCCGATGCAAGGCGTGATAGAGCATCGGCGTGGCTGTTGTCGGATCTGCTGAACTTGATACACAGCAAAGTGGTGAAGCAATCGGCGAGCGTGTGTCAAGTAGGCAGCCATCGAAGTATCCTTAGCTTCGAATTCAGTCAGTATCTGATTGACAACAAGTTGTGAGTCGCTGCATATCTTTAGTTGTTGAGCTCCCATCTCCCTAGCGAGTCGAAGGCCTGCCAGAAGAGCTTCGTATTCTGCTTCATTGTTGGAAGCCTGGAATTGAAAACGGATGGCATATTCGATGGTTGTCTGATCAGGGGCTTTTAGTACTAAGCCGGCTCCGCTGCCTTGTCGGTTGGACAAGCCGTCTACATAGAGAGTCCATATGGGAATCGATGGAAGAAAAGTCCCCTTGGTCGGGTGGGCGACTGGTACTGCCGAAGCCGAACTAGGGGCGACATCCCTCGGATCTGCGTCCTCGGACGTAGTCAACTCGGAGATGAAATCAGCTACGGCCTGGCCCTACTCAGCAGGGCGAGGGTGATAGCGGATGTCGAATTCGCTGAGTTCAATGGCTCATTTGACTAGCCGACCGGACGTCTCGGGTCATTGTAGTATTTGGCGCAGAGGCTGATTGGTGAGAACGGTAATACTGTGAGCCTGGAAATATGGCCGAAGCTTTCGAGCTGAGAAAACGAGAGCATAGGTGAGCTTTTCCAGTTCGGGGTACCGAAGCTCGACGTCCTGCAAAGCATGGCTAGTATAGAAAATTGGAAGCTCTATGCCGTTCGGCTTGCGAATGAGCACAGAACTGAGTGCTGTTGCCAAAACAAAGAGGTATAGAATGAGTTCTTCGCTAGGAAGAGGGGTGGATAATAAGGGCGCTCTGCTCATATAGGCCTTGAGGTCCTGGAAAGCTTGGTCGCATTCGGCAGTTCAAACAATCTGCCGTTTGCTTCCCTTGAGGGCCTTAAAGAAAGGGGCACACCGATCGGTAGCATTGGATATGAATCGGGCCAGAGCGGCGACACGCCCAGTGAGACTCTGAATATCCTTCTGTGTCTTCGGTATCTGCATGTCGAGCAAAGCCTTGATTTTTTCGGGGTTGGCCTCAATGCCTCTTTGGCTGATTATGAAGCCAAGAAATTTGCCCGAAGCCGAAAGCACATTTGTTTGGGTTGAGACGCATGTTGTACTTCTTTAAGACGCTGAACATAAGGGAGAGGTTGTGGAGATGAGAATCGGCTGTTTTGCTTTTGACTAGCATGTCGTCCACATAAACCTCCATTGAGGTGCCGATGAGTTCAGAGAAGATTTTGTTGACCAAGCACTGGTATGTTGCCCAAGCGTTCTTCAGTCCGAACGGCATGACATTGTAACAGTAAAGTCCTTTGTCAGTGATGAATGCCGTATGTTCGCGGTCGGTAGGGCTCATGAATATCTGGTTGTAGCCTGAATATGCGTCCATGAAGCTAAGAAGTTCATGGCCTGCTGTGGCGTCCACCATCTGATCGATCATTGGCAGAGGAAAACTGTCTTTTAGGCAAGCCCGGTTTAAGTCGGTATAGTCCTGACACATTCTCCAGGCGCTGCTCGATTTTTTGATCAGGACCGAATTTGCCAGACAAATCGGGTAAGTGATCTCTCGGATGAAGCCGATTATTCGTAGTTTCTCCACCTCGATTCTCATTGCTTCGTACCGTTCGGCATCGTAAGCCCGCCGTTTCTGTCTGATGGGTTTGAAAGTAGGACAAATGTTAAGCTTGTGACTGATGACGTTTGGGGCGATGCTGGGCATGTCATCGTATGACCAGGTGAAGACTTATGTGTTGGCGTGCAAAAATGCAATGAAATCGGCCCGTAGTGCTGAGCTCAAGGTGGTGCCGATTCAGACCTGTCGGTCGGGCTTTTCCTCGGAAAGGATGACCGATTCCAAATCTTCAACAGGTTGCACTTGTGGGGTGACGACCTCATCTCGGGGATCATCCAGTGTGTCCGTCCCCTTGCCGTTTGGTATAGTCACATTAGTAGAAACTGAGTATGCCTCGCGAAGAGTAGCTCTTGCCGATTCCTTCGTTGCCGAAACGTAACATGTCCGTGCACTCAACTGATCTCCTCGCACTTGGCCTACGCCAACGTGGGTGGGGAACTTGAGGAGGAGCATGTGTGGTGATAGCATGGCTTTCATCTTGGTGAGCGCCGTCCTGCCGATGATGGCGTTATATGCTGTTGGGCAATCGACCCCCAGAAAGTGGGTATAGATGACCGTTCGTCTGGGAATGGTGCTGACTGCGAACGGAAGCAGGACACTGCCGATCGGTTCGATCACATCACCCGAGAAGCTTAGGAGGGGGGTGATATCTTTGTTCAGATGCTGAGGATCTATGCCGAGGGCATTAAAAGCATCGGCGAATAGTACATTGACAGAACTACCGGTGTCGATGAGGATTCGGCCCACATCAAAATCCGAAATATCGGCTCGTATGATCATGGGATCGGAGTGGGGGAAAATGATGCCTCGTTCCTCTTCCTCAGAAAAGGTGATAGGTTCCCAACCATTTCGTTGGATCTTGTCGTTGCGTCCTCCCGCCACGCTAAGGATTTGGGGGTGCCGAACGGCACGAACGTAGTTCTTGACGGATCGGTTGCTGGTTTTGGCGATGGGTACCCCTGCACTGATCATATTGATCTGCCGATTCGAGGGCTGATCCGAAGCCATTTTGGTGTTTAGGTACTGATCCAGCTTCCCTTCGTTGATGAGGCGTTCAACAATTTTTCGAAGGGCAATGCACGATTCTGTATCGTGGCCATTCTACTGGTGGTATCGGCAGAAGACCCCTGTGTCCTTCTCGTTCTGCCGAGGAAGCTTTCGGTTGTTCGGCTTCGGTATCATCTCACCTTCTGTTAGGAGGACATGCTCGTAAGTGGTGTTGAGTAAGGTGAAAATTTCCTCCGGCCGATTCCTTTTCGGATCTTCGAAGTCGCTTCGCCTACCGGAGTCCTTCCCCTTTTTATTGCTGTCCTGCCGATCCCGGAAGTGGTCTTTCCGTTTGTTTCGTGTCTCGTAAGGAGCAGAGGCTGGGGGTACCGTTC
The DNA here is from genome assembly GCF_002207925.1 of Prunus avium. The sequence continues at coordinate 138,040 of NW_018922699.1, forward strand.
GGTAGGGGGCCTAACCGACGGTCCGATTCGCCGGAAATCGGTCATAGCTCTGCGTCGAAGGCCGATCGGCCGTTGTTGCCTTGATTGGTGGGGCCGAAGCCCAACCTTTGGAATTGAAATGTTCGGCCTTGACGTGGATAGCTGCCTGCTTCATTAGCTCGGCGTAGGTGGTCCAGTTGCTGCTGTGGACCAGATAGCGAAACTGAGACGACCGAAGGCCGCTCTTGAAGGCACCGAAGGCTGCCCTATCGTCAGTCTCTGGACATCGAGAATACTCGTGGCTGAACCTAGCCGCATATTCCCTCAGGGGCTCATCGTCCTGCTGTCGAACGGTATACAGGTCATCGGCAGAATACAGGCGATCGGTCTGAATCATGAAATGGTTGGGGAAGGTTTGCTTCAACTGATCGAAAGAGTCAACCGTACCTGGTTCCAATCGGTAGAACCAATTCAGAGCAGCTCCGGTCAGGGTGGAGGGGAATAGTAAATATTGGCCTTCGTCCGTTAGCCCTTTGCAACCCAAGGCTGACTGGAAGGTATGAATGTGAGTAACTGGATCTTCCACCCCTGAGTAGAATGATATTCAGAGTGCTTGGACCTCTTTTGTCGTGTCTGAACATTCGGATGCGACTGGTGAACGGTCCTGGTTGTACCTTCCCCCACGTTGGCGTCCGAGCCTGGTTCTGTTCCTCCTCAATGCGGTTCATCTTCTGGAGGAGGAGACGGATGGTAGGATCGGTAAAGGGAAGATCATCACCGAAGGGTTCCCTTACCTCCTTCCCTGTGCCCCGGCCAGTGTGGTGGCCCTGAACATCCTGGTCTGCCGTTCGGTTTGGGCTTCTCTCATAGCCTCCGGTATGCTGATCGTCTTCCCGATTCGTTCAATGGCGCTCCTTTGAATGTCCTGCCGATCGGCGGGCTTGGGCTTCTCTCATAACCTCCGGTATGCTGATTGTTTTCCCGATTCGTTCGATGGCTATGGCGCTCTTTTGAAGGTTCTGCCGATCAGCGGGAGATTGTGGTCCCTGTTGAAGTTGGAACATAGTCTGATTCGTCCGTTTCTTCCAGACCGATCGCGCCGTACCTTCGGCGTACAGGGGATTTTGGTCCAAGCGCCTCCAGGCGTCGATCGTTGAGTTTTACCTGGATAGGGATGGGCGAAGGCTGTCGCTCTTTGCGCCGATCGTTGATCCTATCACGGCAATCGGAGTAAACTTGATATTCCGGACGACGCTCTCCTGGGGAGGGCACAAACAGTCTTCGGGAGGCAGATGGCCTGCCTGCGGCTTGTTGTTTCCCTCTATCCTGGGCATTGGGCTTCCGCACGCTTTTAAACGATTTCTCTTGCCGAAGCTGAATGGTTCGTTCCAGACCGTCCTGCAACTGGGTGGAGTGCGTTTGCTGATCATGCAGTTGCCTCTGGGTGTCATCCAATTTAGAGGAGAGAATATTGTTGTGCTCCTGCATTCTCGCCATCTCCTGCTGTAAAGTCTCCAGGCGAGCCTCCAGAGTGTTTGGCTGGGCAGGCGTTGTTATTCGTGGCGTTTGAAGCAATGGAGCTAGACTTGGCTCACCACCGATGCCGAGGATGGGGCCATCAATAGGAAGGGCCGATGATAGATTCATTTTTCGGTCTCAGAGCTTTTGAGATATGGGTTAATTGATAAGCGATTCCCACAGACGGCGCTAATCTGTTGGCACCAAAACTGAACAGATAGAGATGAGTGCAACTTACAAGTGATATGGACGATCGAGAGATCGATTGAGTGTTGGATGCAGGTTCTTCCTGTCCTCAGATGCTGATCCTGAATGGAAGGAAGACGAGATTCGTGAAGTCTATGGAACCGGTGTGGAACCAGCCTAAGACCCTCCGATGCTAAGGTAAGTTTGTTTTCTAAGACCTTTCGCTGTTGACAATATATTAGTATAAAAGTCAAGCTGAAAAAGTCTTACCCCTGTATTGTAGTGAAGGGGCCTATTTATAGAGGGGATTGTGCATGCTCTTAGTACTTAATTTCGATGTGGGACTCATGGGAGGGCCCTATGAGGTTGACACGAGTCCTTAGATATTTCGGGCGGGTGCTTCGAGGTTGATTCTGCAGAATCGGTAGGGAATACTGATTGTAGATTGTGCTGGGCCTATAGCGACCTTTTGTTGTTTTGAGACAATACAATCGGTAGCCTGATAAGTCCATAAAATTACATATTTATATACTCTTTATACTTAGTTTTTGTAAGAGAATTTGGTTTAAAAAGGACTTATTACTTTATTTTCTCAATTCTCAGGTTTCTAGAGCAAGTAATTTGTTTTCAACGGAAATACGACTTTTTGGTGGAGTTTTAGCACAAGACCAATTGGAGATGAAAGCTAAGATCTTGAAGATGATTGTGGAATTTTTCTAGAATTTTCGGAGCAGCCAATGAGAGCAGTCTTTGAAGTTAAGTCAGCATAAGATGCAATCCCGTCAAAACTGTGCTGCTGTGGAAGAATGACCATTTGAAGACTTTCCTGATTTTTCCTGAAGGCGTGCGATATATGGATGGAAAGATAAGACAAAAATCTACAATTTACATATTTTTCCCGATTTCTCTTGGAGGAGGAACAACCCCAAACGTGCAAGCAAAGTAACTGACATGTTATCCCAGTCCAAGTAGGAAGAGGAGTCAAGTACTTACCCATTTTGGATTTATGTTTTAATTAGGTTTTTCTTTATTGTTGGGCTACTGTAAAAGCCCAGCTAGGGTAGGAATAGACGTGGGGTGTCCTATTTAAGCATGAGAAGCAACTCCTTAGAGAGGACGGAGAAGACCAGGAGAAATTGGAGACACCGGAAGAGTACCGCCATTGGCTAAGTTTTATTGTTTCTTCCTTATGTTTTTGTTTATGTCGAATTCTAAGATTATGTGTAACTAATTTTCTTTTGCTAGGGCATGATGTAGCCCTAGTATGATAATCTAGTTTTCTTATTTTACCTATCTATTGATTGCCGTTTGATGTTGGATTCTTAATCACTGTGCTTAATAACTTGGTTGATTATCTTGATGCTTGATCACCATCTAGACTTTTAATTGAGTAATCATATGCAAATTAGAGTAAATACCATACTTAATTTGAGGCTTGCTTCATGTGATTAGGATTTGTAATTCGTCTAGGGTAAATACCATACTCCTAGGGTTTACATGCTTGTTCGAGGTTTTCATTGATCTTAATGAGTTTCTATGTGTTGATATTTGACCTAAATACCATAGGCGAATTGCATGTAGGAATATACGAGTTAGCCTAAATACCATAGGTAATTCATGAAAAAGGAAAACTAAGCGGCGACATCAAATGGTTAGTAAATAGGTAGGTGAGTAAGAGGCTAGATCGGATTACTAGTGGTGAATTCATTGTCCTAGTGCTTTTATCAATTTGAATTTCTCATCCTTGTGTTTCGTTATTTTCTACTTATTTTGTCTTCTAATTTCGTTGTTAATTAAATCATTCTTTCAAAAACCCCTTTTGTGTTTACGTGAGTATGCTACGTGTTTAATTTCTTGTTTATATAATTAGAGTAGTTAAAGTATTTTGTGAAGGAAATTAAGTTAGACTAATTGGAAGTTGAACTCAATCCTCGTGGGAATGACCTCGTATTTGCCATGCTATATTATGATTGACCTTGTGCACTTGCGAGTATAATTTGTGTTTAGACTAATCTTTATAATCTCAATTTTTCAGGTTGTCTAAAATTCACAACATAGCCGATGCTGATTGTTCGGAGCCTTGGGCACTTGGGGAGTTTAAGTGATCCACGTGTCAATTGATGAGTGGAGGATCAGATATGGTACAAACAAACTTACCAAACCAAGTGATGCAGCTTGACGCAAAAAAGAAATTGAAGTTGATCCAGTCTTGGTGTTCTTCACAAAGTCAACTACTTGCATATGCCTCTCATAGTCATCATTCCTAGCCTTGTTCCTCGAGGCTCCTTAAGCCATAGTCAGCTGTAATTCCGCACTCAAAGTTGCAAAAACAGCATGAAAACTATGTCCGCTTCAACAAGACCGAAAACCTTCTAGGTAGGCAACCTAGTTCTTCGCTCCCAATAGGTCATCAGGTCCCTCAAAATCCAGTACTCGACAATGTACTGTTTGATCAATGCATTATTAGGATATGGTAGAAGTTCAAGGCTTTTGGGCAAATGGGTCTTTGGGGTTTCATGGTCCGCGTCGCTACCAAGCCGGGAATCGGGCTCAAAAGCCCAATACTTGTCCTGGAGGCCATAGTTGAGGGAACTGGGGAGGTTTGCTAGGAAGACATGGATGGAATTTTGGGGAGAGTGAAGGGCATTTTGGTAAATTAAGGATGATGGAGAAGGAGAAGAAAGAGGATTGGAAAGGAAGAATAGAGAAAGAGTGAGCACGCATAGGAGAGTGAAGGCGAAGAAGAGAGTGGGAACATAGCACAGTTAAAAAAAAATTATTATTCTAATTAATTAATTAAACATATTTACATTATTTAGTCCACATGGAAACGTATGGGTGAGTCTACATAGCAACACTAATTGCTACGTCATTATTTAAAGGAGAACATGATGGTCAAACTAACAGAGGTATGAAAATGATATGAAAATAAACGTTATGTATGCGGCTGAGACGAAAAAACTTGATGTATCGAAAGCTAAAACTCAGTAAACTTCAACGTAGTAAAATGAAAATTACTAATTCTTAATTTTTCTCCTTGGAATATCTCACAACCATGAATCTACTACTCCTAATTTTTTTTAAGAGAAATTCTACTACTCCGAAAATTATTTTGGTTTAATTACTGGTTTTCCCTAAACTCGAATATCGGTCTTAATTTATTGTTTTGATTTATTTATTTTTCTTTATTTTTTAATTACAATATTGTCCACATAGGAAACGACAAATCCCTATTGCATGTTGTGTGTTACATAATTTTATTAGAATGGTGTAGGGGACTTTTTCTTCCGGAAGCTACAAATGGGCTGGGCCGCTGTAAGGAGCGAACTGATGGAATTATCCCCCTGTGTCTAAGTTCAAAAATCAAGCCCCAAGAATGTCTCGAAAGGGTAGTGAAGCCTTAGGAAACTCCATGGTTACCTTCACCAACGAAAATAGCAACAACTTACAGATAAAATTTCTAGCTTGGCATGAGAGGCTTGTGGCATGGGAGCAAAATTGTCATGAATTTAGCACTCAAAGAGAGAGAGCTGTGAGTTCTTATGAGAGACAAGGGTTCTAAGGGAAAGAGGAAGGGATTCTAAGAAGATTTGATAAAGGGGGAGAAAGATGGGAATGGGTGGTTTAAGGTTTCTTCCGGCAGCTTGATAGTGACTCTGTCAAATGTTAGAACAGCATGGCAAGAAGGAAAACTGAGGAAGGAGATGAACTAAGCACGAAAATTGTTGGTTTTGAAAGTAAAAGCGGAAGCTTGCTCTCTGGTTGTGGATGATTTTCGTTGGGTAGAAGAGGCCCTATTTATAGCCGCTGGAAGCCATCTGTTTCCAAAAAACCCAAATGACTTCCAACCTATTTTGCCAAGTTTTTCCCTTCCTTTCTCTCCTCATCCTTTCAATCATCTTCTTTTGGTGAAATCTACTCTGCTCCTTTGCATAAAATCAGGGATTTTGGGAGCTCAAGGCCCCCTTTCCCGCGGCTGTCTCTGTGAAGCATTCCTATTTTCAGATATCCCCTTCCTCTCTTCCCCTCCCTTTTTCATGGTCAGATA
>NW_018922699.1:151902-165670 GCF_002207925.1 Prunus avium
AAAAGATTCTTCTGAACCAGGCTTGGTGTAGGAAGGCCTGAGGTTTCAATATGTATCCAATTGGGCTCACATTTGGATATGTCATAATAGACACCCATCGGAACAACTTTTATGAAGAATGTATTCCCATCTGAGTAGTACAAGTGTACGTTTTGGGCCTTGCAAGTTGACTACCGAAAATAGACTGGAATTGACAATGCATTGCAGTCAGCTCGTGGCTTGTTTTGGGCTTGATATTCCCTCCTACAAAATCTGGAAAAATCTGGATCTTCAAACCCTTTGAATTATCTTTTTAAGCATATGCAGCACAACTCAAGAAAACATCGGAAAGACCTTCAAATGTCATTTTTGGCCCAGTAACGCAGATACTGCCGAATTTGACCTTAAGCTGCCAAAACTTGCATAACTTTCTCTAGAAGACTCGGAATCATGAACCGTGAAATTCTCCAGAAACTAGACTTCCGCATATTTCCAATGATATATGGCTCGTTATCTAGTTCTTCTTGAGCAAGTACAGTCTAATCCGTGAAGTTGACTGATCTACAAACACTATTTTGAGCTAACTTGTCTCCAAAATGCATTTAATGAGTCTCAAGCTTATTACACTGAAACAAACACAAAATTTATTAAAAGCACAAGTTTAACTAAAAAAAAAAACCAAATCATAAGTTATAAGGATACAAAATGATATGTAATTATGCACCGATCATGTTCGTTCCGCCACCTTCTATCGTATGAATTTTCTTGTTTCTTCCCTTACCCTGTTCTCTTGAGTTGTAAATTTAAGTTTTGTCTATGGGGTGCCTATTATTGGAAGTTTTAATAAGGCTTGAGGTCTACAGAACTATTAGTTGATGGTGTGTGCCTTTATCTCGTGCATGCTGGAGGTTGGGAGATATCTTTATACTCGTTTTTACAAGTGAAAGTAAATGGGGAAAAGTACCAATTACAAGGGAGGCTCTGCTGAATCCTCGGCAGAAGTCAATATCTATTTTTGGTGAAAAATAAGAGAAAAAGGTGTTTTAGTAAATGAGTTTGACATCTGCTGGATGTGGAAAGGGAATAGGGTTCGTCACGGGTTCCAAGGGGGAATCCGAGGCGGGTCCTATCATAAAAAATGCAACATCATCTGAACTCCTGAATGCGATAAAGCTTTTGCTAAACTGAATGAGTATATGAGCAATGTGCCCCTCCTGTCCAAGCTAGAACCAAGAAAGGGAATAAGGTTCGTCACGGGTTCCAAGGGGGAATCCGAGGTGGGTCCTATCATAAAAAATGCAACATCATCTGAACTCCTGAATGCGATAAAGCTTTTGCTGAACTGAATGAGTATATGAGAAATGTGCCCCTCCTGTCCAAGCTAGAACCTGGCGAGGTTCTTATGCTTTACCCTAAACCCAAAAATTTGACATTCACTCTAAGCAACGACCAACTGAGAAGGGTCAAGCCATCACTGATTTCATTTTAGAATTTACCAACTCTACCCTCCAGGACATGCTGAGATTATCAACAAATCTGCTCCTGTACCGAACCTGGTTCACCGTATTGCCGAAGGAAACTTTGATATAAGTGAGCCACTTTGGACTCTTCATGTTGATGGATCCTCCAACTCACAAGGTCGTGTTGTAGGATTGGTGCTCACTTCCCCATATAAGGTGGTTCTGGAGTATGCCCTTTGTTTCAACTTCCAAACTTCAAACAACGTGGCAGAATATGAAACACTCTTGGTTGGCCTTCAGCTAGCCAGATAGCTTGGGGCTCTGCATATTCAAATCTTTAGTGATTCACATCTATTCATTCATCAAGTCCATTATGACTTTCTTGCCAAGGACACATCTATGACAACTTATCTTTGGTATACCTATCAACTCATGCAGACCTTCAGTGCTTACCGAATCAGCCAAATCCTCCGATCTAAGAATAGCCACATTGATGCCTTGGAACGGTTGGCTTCGGCAGTTGACAGTAGCCTTGGTCGCAATATCCATGTCAAGCTCTTGGATGCGCCCATCACCCAAATGCTTGTAGTTCGCAACATTGACCACATCGCCACTTGGATGGACCCAATCTTCCAATTCCTAAAAAACCAAACCCTGCATGCAAACCCTATCGAAGCACGACGAGTTCGTTATTGTTCTACTTGGTAATTGATCATCAACGAAGCTTTGTACAAGTGTGGTTTCAGCATACCGTACCTTCCATGTGTTACACCATAAGAAGGTAACTATGTTCTTCGTGAAATCCACGAAGGCATCTGTGGCAATCATTTTGGCGCTCGATCCCTTGCTCACAAGGTAATTCGGCATGGGTATTTTTGGCCAACTATCCATTCTGATGCTTAGGCCTGCACTAAAAAATGTGACAAGTGCCAACGGTTCGCTACTATATCTCAGGCTCCTGCCAAACTCTTGATGATGTTGGCTAGCTTATGGCCCTTTGTCCAACGGGGACTTGACCTCATTGGTCCTATGTCGGAGGGAAAAGGCAAGGTCAAATACGCCGTTTCTGTTGTCGATTATTTTACCAAATGGGCCAAACCCAAAGCTTTGGCTACTATAACGGCGGGTCGCATTGGAAATTTCGTTTAGCAAAGTTTTGTATGTCATTTCGGCATACCTCATGTCATCATCACAGAGAACGGTAGGCAATTTGACAATGCCAAGTTCAAGCAATTTTTCTCCAATCTCAAGATTCATATTTTCTTCGCTTCTCCTGCCCATCCACAATCCAATGGCCAGGTAGAAGCTGTTAACAAGATCATCAAGAAGACGTTGAAGATGAAACTTGATAAAGAAAATGGTACTTGGCATGACTTACTCGTGGAAGTCTTATGGTCCTACCGAACCACTTTTCACACCTCTACTAGAGAGACACCATTCTCCTTCACTTCCAGACATAAGCTGTAGTTCAAGTGGAGATTTGCTAATTCTCCTACCAAACATCAATGCATGGGGCCAAAGCAAATGAGGAACAATTGACTCTAAACTTGGACTTCATTGAGGAGCTTTAGGAGCAGGCGAACATTCAGAACTTTGCTTATAAGCAGTGTGTGGCCAAATACTATGACTCCCATGTGAAACCTCGCGCCTTCAGACTTGGTGATTGGGTCATGCACAAGGTTTCCTTGGCTACTAAGAACTCCACCGAATGTACCCTTGGCCTCACTTAGGAGGGACCTTATGAAGTCATTAAGGTTTGCCGACCCAGTACTTATCAACTTCATGATTCTAACGGCAAGTCACTTCCTCACCCCTGGAATGCTGATCATCTTAAATATTATAGAAAATTCGGGATAAGTCCAATTTTTATGACAAAAGTTGGGTGCAATCCACACACTTGTTGCTATTAATCCAAGTCCTTTGACTTTTGTGCCATGTAGGATTAATTTTCTGTCGTATATATTTTATTTTCTTAACTTTTAAAATTATGTTGTGGTTTCGATTTTTCCCCTAAGTCATAAATCAGGTAAGTAATACGCATAAACCCTCAGACAACAAGCACACGATACAAATTGAAAAAATCATGTCTTCCACAATCAATCATGTTCCTGTCAAACCAATTTATGCTGATTTCATGTTTCTTAAATGCAGAGATATTTGGATTTCAATTTAGGGTTGATTGTTGTAAGTATGGAAGGAATTTGCCATTGGGGTCTTTTTAACCTTGCTTCTCCGTCAATTGCTGCGGTTGGAATCTTCCGTCATTTGGGGTTTCCGTCTTCATCAATTGCAGCATCTTCGTTTGTTGCAGTGCTTGTATTTCAAGTATGTTGTATATTTACCAAAGAACATATAGAAACCTTTGACGATTGTTTATTTTGCTTGAAATGGTGGAACTAGTTTATTACTAGTTTGAGGTTTTTTTTTGCCTTTCTACCTTAGTGTTTAGGGAATGTGTTTGTAGCATTTTTAGTCGTAGTGCGAAAATATTTTTGAACAAGGGTTCTGTTATGTATGACAAGTATTTTTCAAGGGGGTTCAAAGTGAATGGTTCTGTAGTGTTTTGTTTGTTTATTTGGAGTCACAAAACCCATCACATATGTAATATTTGGAATTGGTACGAATAGCACATGTACGTTTACCTGTGAACGACACAACTATAACAATGTGGATAATCTATTTGGATGGTTTATTTAATCAGGTTTTTGCTACTTTGCTAGTACTTTGCTTGGTTTTTTTTTTGTTGTTGGTATTTTTCCCTTTCTGTTTTTGTGTTAGCTTTCATGCCTGCGTGCCACATCTGCTCTATTTGGTAGCATATAAGGTTGTGTGTGGGGGGTATTTCTATTGGGAATGAGGGTTTAGGTATATTTTGCGTGTTGATTGTTATAGCATATGTATGTTTTTTTTTTTGGTATTGAACATAGACAATTTGGGTCTTTTTTGCAAGTTCCTTACGGCTAGGAAGGAGTTTCGAAACTTGGAATACAGGTCGGACTTGTTGAAGTTTCATTGTGTAATGGAACGAATGAGAGATAACATGAGGGAGCCACATATTGAGCTAATGTGGAGAACACCTTTTTGGGGGTGTTTAGATGTTACTGGGATGGTTTCATGATTGAAGATGCATGCATGAAATCGGATAATGATATTGTTTCCATTTTGAAATGTTTCAACAAAGGAAAAAGGGCTTTTGTGTTTGGGGAAAGAACTGAACGGATAATAGAAAATGATATGTCTTTATTGTTTGGGTTGCCATGTGCAGGGGAAGAAATCAATTTTCAGCACTATAAGTAAATAGTAGGTAATGGTTTCTTACAAAGATGGCTTGCTGGTTACAAATATGTGAGCAAATGGGTTGATATGTTCATAATTTCACATGATTTTATATCTTTTTTTACTTAGTTTTGTGAATTAATTTGGACTAAAGATGCTGAGTTTAGTTATTTTCTGGTTTTTCAGCTTATGACCCATGAAATGTATAAATTTGCCAAATATTCCTTGTAATAGAGTTTGACATGATTCCAATTGGAGATGGAGGACAGCATCTTGAAGTTTGTCCATGAATATTTTCATAAATTTTGAAGACTGCTAAGGTGGCCATTTGTAATTAGACAACTCAGCATAAACCAATTCCCGGAGAATACTGAGTCAGCAAGGGTATTTTGGCCATAACTCACTCAAACGACATCGGATTGAGGCACATGACATATGACTGAAAAGAAGACATCCAGAGCTTTCCAAAGAGTGGTCGTATGCAATAATTGGAGGTCAGGATGGTGTTCAAATCGCATTCGCAATGAGGATCACGTGCAGTTTCCTGGAGGTTTTAGGAAACTTAGTTTTAATTACCTTTTCTAGTTAGGAATTGACTTGGAAATGAAGTCTTCATGTAAGGCCACTTGTTTAGGCCCATTCTAACTTGGTTTTAGGTTCTTTTAAGAGGGGAGGTCATGGGGACTCAGAGGAGAGACCAAAAATTTCGGAATTCAACTGTGGAGCAAGGAAGAGTGACCGTGCCTCTAAACTCTAAGGGTTTTTCTTATCTCTTTCTCCATGTTTTATTTTTGCTTTGTTACCATGATTATGAGTAACTAATTTTCTTTTACTAATACACAATGTAACTAATTATTCAAAGCTTAGTCACGTCATGCTATTAGAATTTCCATGTTGTTGAAATTTAATCACTGTGCTTATTTTCTTAACTAATGATCTTGATGCTTAGCTACCATCTAGGTTTTTGGTTAAGTAATTTGATGCATGTTAGGGTATACACCATGCCTAATATGAGTTTTGCTTCTTGTGATTAAATTCATAAATGCGCCTAAGGTAAACACCATACTTTTAGGGGTTTGTGTGATTGTGTGAAGTTCTCATTGAACCTAAGGTCTTTTTATATGTTTATATTTATGCCTCACACCAAGGATAAATTGCGTGTAAGAAGAAGTGGTTAATTGCTTTAAAAAGAGTTAATCATAATTTTGGAGAACTAATCATCAACATAACTTGGAAATTTTGATAGTATGCATGCTAAGGTTTGGATAAGGGGAATTGTGGTGAAATTGTTGTCTTGGTAAGCTTCTTTAAATTCTTTCACAAACTTATTTAGTTCACGTTTTTCTTCATTATCTTGTCTTTTTATTTTCTTGTTTTCAACGTTCTTTTAAAGGAAATCTTTCAAAACCAACTTTCAAAACTCCTTTATTAAGTTTTAGTTGAGTCATTAGTTTTAAGTTTATTAGTTAGGGTGTCTAGAGTAATTTAGGATTTAAATTAGTTTAGAATTCACAACAACTTGAGACTTTATTCCGTCTCTGTGGGAACGACCTTGTACTTGCCTTGGCTATATTGCATTAACCTTGTGCGCTTGTAAGTTTATTTCTTGAATTTAACTATCTAATTTTTAGGTAGTAAAATTATACATCAAGGGTTTTGGAGAAACAAATATTGAGGTTGGTTAAGTTGCATGGTAGTGTGGAGGAAAGTGATTTTTACGTCTAGTCTGTCTATATTTCTTTGTGACACTATTTTTTTTTGTAATAGTGGAAACAACCTGATGAAAAAAAATGATTGGGTATGTAGAGGATTTGGACAGGATGCATGCATATGCATGGGTGACTACTACGGCACAGTACTTAGAAAACTCTCTTTTGAATATGAACTCTGTGAAAAGTGCGTGTGGTTGCTTAGTTGGCTTCATGGTAAGAATATTTTCCTTTCTTTAATAACATGCAATCTCTTACTATAAAATAATATATTGGTGCTTATTAATGTAGTCTTATTTTTTACAGTTTTGGGTATGCGAACCTATAAAGTTAACTCAACCCATAAAAGGAAGAGAACAATCTTCCCCAAATTTCATGAAATGGAATTTATTGGAACTATATGCAAGAATGAAATATATTCCAATAAATGCCTTACACGTACGTGTATTTATTCCTTTTTTTTTTTTGGGTACTAGTTATGTATATGTAAAACTGAGTCATTACATTTGATTTTAAATTACGTAGGAGATTAAGCCAAAAGAGGAAACACTACGCAAACTTAAGGTAAACAGATTGAGGAAATAATGACAAATAGTGGTGGGAGGACATCTGAGACACCCACAAATTCTATTGATGACTTTGATCCTATTAAGGCATTTCAGTTGCTACTCAATTGATGGAATACACCCAGGAAGGACCTTCAAATAATAAGGTGGACATTGATGATATGCAAAGAAGATTGCGAGAGGTCATTGTCATGTTGGATGCAGAATGTTTGAAGAACAATGTTCTTTTTACAGAAAATGAAAGGTTGAAGATGGAAATTACCTTGCTTCAAAAAGGAAAGGGGAAACATGAGTCACTAGAACAACGCAGTATGATTGTGAGGATGAGGGTAAGGACAAAACAACCTTTGGTTCGGCTGGAGTATGCATATGTAGACAATAAGGGGAAAACAAATTGCAACAAATTGAAAGTTGATCAAGGGGATACCTGAGCAGCCAAGACAATAGGTGTGAGAAGACTGAGAGTTCACAAGTATCTTCAGATCCATGAAGCTGACATACTTAAAAAATATTTAGATGCCAACACCTTTGTAAGTTAGGTGTGGGAGTGATTTTCGTCCCTAGAGAATATTCATTTGAAGATCCCTTCTTCCTCTTCGCTTCTCTTTCTCCTTGCAAAACAACACGGAGTGAAAAGACCACACTCGGGGGTGTTGGCCAAATGCCCTCCGATGCCTAAGTTAGGTCGACTGTGTGTAGGAAAAACAGTAGCTACCAAAGTGTACGGAGATTTCTCTAGGGGAGAACCGGGTGGTCGAAGCTGTGTGTCATGGTTGGAGCCTTGTGTGTGAGAGAGAAAGGGTGTGGTGGCTAGGGTTTGTGAGAGGGAATTTCTGCAGATTTTCAGACGTAGGGTTAGAATTACCTCAAGCCTTGTGTACAACCATGTTTTATAGGAGCCTTGGAGGATAGGGTTTCAGAAGAATAATTCCACAAATGGAAAAATATTATTCTTCCCCAATTTGGAGAGATTGAGTTAATTAGAGATTTGATTAGATTAGATTTTAATCAAATCCCCAATTATGGCAAGAGTCAAATAATTCCCAAATTGATTGGATTAATTATTTGACCTGGGATATGTGAATATTTGCTTCCACAAATGCTCCCCCAACTTCTGCATGGCGCATGGTGGCATGGAGGAGGTGTGAATTAATTATTGGGCTGAACAACTGCAACTGGGCTTCCTTCTGTGACTTGGGCTCTTGAGTATAGGAGGTCTTTGACTTGCTAACTTTCTGAAGTTGGCTTCCCAGTAGGTCAAGGAACCTTAGTTTCTTTAAATATATGGCTCCTCCTTTCTTCTTTTCAAATTGCAAAAACACTTCCTCTATTTTCTGTCAGTGAGAGATTTCTTGAAAGATCGCATTGCTTATCAAGGAGGAGAGTGCACCCCAAGGTAGATTAATTTGAGCCTTCTGTGTTTTTTAATTTTATTTTTGGCAGTAAGGAGGACCAGCTGGCGGGTCTAGCTTGCTTGTCGCCATCTCAGCCCCTTGGCTAGCTCGGTGGAATTTGGCAGTGAAGTGGCGGCGGCAACAGTTGCCAGTGGTGGCTGCCTGGTGGGTGGAGCCCGTGGAGTGCTTGGAGTTGGTGCGCTGCGTAGGTCGGGCTAGAGTGCGACAAGGCGCGAGCTGGGCTGGGACATAAGTTGGGCAGGGGTGCTCGAGCTGGCAGGTGTGGGAATGGTGCGCAAGTTGAAGCTGGAGAGGAGTTGGGCCTTCCTTGGCTTGGGCCATGTGCATGAGCTGGACTTTTGTTTTTTGTTTTTTGTTGCTATTGTTTTTTTTTGTTGGGCCACGAACTAGGAATTTTGACTTGTGATTTTCTTTTTATTTTTACAGTTGTTCAGCAATCATGTTTTCTGACGGGTGAAGCCGATCACCGAACTCGCAAGTGCCCTTGTACTTGTGGGGTGGCTCCAAAGTACACAAGGAGACATTTGTGGCCAATCTGCACTGTGTCACCACCGAGGCCCAATTCAAAACATGGAGTGCCATTTTTGACTCTGCCATTTTGAAGGACGTGCATGTCAAGTTGGCGAAGCCCTTGTCCGACGATGTACCTCATGTGGATCTGAACAATCCAGGAGCTAGAATTATCATGTTCCGTCCCTTCTACTTCTCGTTAGGCTTTACGATTCCGTTGTCGAAGTTCGTTAGGGAGGTGTTATGCGCCATGGAGTTTGTTCCAAGCCAGTGTACTCCGAATGTGTATCGGGCGATAATCTGCTTTGAAAATCTAAGCCGCATTTTTAAGTTAGATTTGACTGTGCTGGAATTCTTGTACTTCTTCGAGGTGAGGCACTACGAGAAGTATGCTTAGGTTTGTGTGTGCAATGCCAATCTGTTTGACAGTCTAAGTCAAGGCGATCATGTATGGCATACGGACGTGCTAGAAGTCAGCGGCAGATGGGAGAGGGAGGTTAGCGATGATCCGCTCATTTCTCTCACCTTCTATGATGGTAAGTTGTACCCTTATGATCTACTATAGTCTTTCTGGAATTCTTTGTTGTATGCCTGACTGACTTCCACCTTTTGCTTGCAAAAAATGACATCCGCAAGAAGCTCGATCTCTGCCCAAACGTCACCGAGGTTCAGCAAGCTCAGAACATCTCCTCTAGGTTCAGTGAGTGGCACTGGTTGCTGAGCGAACATCTGAAAGAGGCTGGTGGTCTCCCCCTTGTCGAAGATGTTGAAAGATGGAAGTTGCATGGCTTGGACCTAGAAGATCTGCCAGCTGAGCGGGAGGAGTCCTCGATTGAGCTCCCTAAGAAGAGGAATGCTAGTAGTAGATCCATTAGAGATGAAGTCGCAACCTTACAATCAAGGGATGCGTCTCCATAGAGAAAGAAACCAAGACCTCCTTTTGCCACAAGCAAGTCTTCCTCGAGAGGGGTCTCATCTGCCAAGAAGGTCCCCGTGGGAATTGCTCATTCTTAATCTATTGGGATCAAGAGCCTCGTCGGTGTGAACAGCAAGAAGGTTAATGGCATGCAAGAGGTCCGGGACATTCTGCTTAAGTCTCCACCCGAATTGCTCGAAACCTATGATCTGCCCTGTAAGGAGGTTGCTGAGAAGTAAGGTTTGAGTGGTTTGCGCCGATCCATGGATCAAATTGAGAAGACCGTGCCTTTGTCCAGCAATCACGATTTGTTTGCCAAGCCACGAATAGTCAAGCGCGGAGCTAATTCAATATTGCAGGACACAGTTAAGAGGGCTAGAAAGTTGTCTGCTTGAGCAAAGAGTCCTTCAGTTTCGCAAACTGCTGGTCGGGGAGCTGGTGATAGCTCTGCTGGGGATGAACATGTGTTTGATTTACTCAAAACAAACTTCCTGTCAAGTCCATCTGCTTGTTCCAAGCTGGTTGATCATATACATCAGGCTGGCGATCTTGGCATGTTCTTGAGCCTTTCCCTAGATAAGCAAGAAGAAATTGCCATGTATCATCTTCAGAATGGGACGGTTTGTGCTGTCTGGGCCATGTGAAACTCATCTGCTGTTGAAGAAGAATGTTGATATGACTGACAAGCTTTCGAAAGAGCGGATTCGCCATGATGCCAGGATGTCTAAGATGAAGGAGGGTATGTCTGCGCTGAAGAGTTCTCTTGGCCAAAGAGATGGCGAGCTCAAGTCTCTTGTTGCTACCCTGCTCAAACGCAAGGAGGCCTACTTCCGCATCGAACACAAGTATGCCGCTCTAGCCCAAAACTGTGATAAGCTGCTGGTCAAGTTTGACATCCATATTGACGCCACGGAGGCGTCCAAGCATGAGATTGCTACTAATGTGTACAAGTTGGGATACTTGGACTGCATGAACGGTGCTTCTCCCAGTTGTCCCATCAAAGATGAAGATGCTAAGCTGCTCTACCTTGACTTCGGTCATCTGCTGAAGCCCCCTAGTAGATGTAGTCTCCTTTCCCATTTTTGAACTCTGTAATTTTTTTTTTTTCTATAAGTGGTCTTTAGTCGACCATCTTTTTTCTTGTTGAACTTGGCCGGTTGGCCGTTTTGCTATGGAATTTTAAGTTGTTTTTCAAACTTCAATTTGCATTGCATCTTGTAAGTGTATGTCTGGAGACATGTAGATGAGAGTGGCCCGTTTGGTCTATGTCCTGGAGACATGTCGATAGCTCTTGTGGGAGTGGCCCATTTGGCCTATGTCCAGAGACATGTCAATAGCTCCCGTAAGTGTGTGTTCGAAGACATGTAGATGAGAGTGGCCCGTTTGGCTTATGTCTGGGGACATGTCGATAGCTCTCATAGGAGTGGCCCGTTTGGCCTATGTCCAGAGACATGTCAATAGCTCTTGTAAGTGAATGTCCCGAGACATGTAGATGAGAGTGGCCCGTTTGGCCTATGTCCAGAGACATGTCGATAGCTCCCGTAAGTGTGTGTCTAGAGACATGTAGATGAGAGTGGCCTGTTTGGCCTATGTCCGAAGACATGTCGATAACTCTCGTAAGATACTCCATTGAAAAAGCTCGAACTTGTATTGATGTTGGTGTGATTACATCGCTTTATTGAATAAAAGAGATGGACAACAAGGATAACATCGAAAGTAACTTATCTTCAATGAAGGTGAGGGAGGCTTGTCACCTGCTTGGAGTTTAGCTAGTAAGTGAGGAGCTTCATGGATAGTACCTCTGAAGGTGGTGGGCATTCCATTGTCTCAGAATTTCCTTCCCTTCTAGAGTGTTAAGGGTGTAGCTTTCTCTGCCCCCAGGTTGGCTGATCATGTAAGGGCCTTCCTAGTTGGGCTTCATCTTCTTTGACCCTTGCCTTGGTGCTTTGATGAAAGTTTTTCTGAGCACAAGATCTTCAAGTTGAAATTGTCTGATCTTGGCCTTCTTGTTGTTGTAAGATGTTAGCTGCTACTGGTAAGCTGCAACTTGAACAATGGCCTTCTCTCGTTCTTCTTCAAGTAGATGAAGGTTGACTTTCATTTGCTTATAGTTCTGGTCAAGACTATCCACTTCAATGCTCATGGATGGAACTGTGATGTGTGAGGGGATGATTGCCTCGGTCCCACAGGCCAGGGAAAATGGTGTCTCGCCTGTCGATCTCCTTTTGGTCGTGCGATAAGCCCATTGGACTCTTAGTAACTCGTCGACCCATTTTCCTTTTGCGCCTTCCAGTCTTTTCTTCAGGCAATCTAGCACGATCTTGTTGGATGCCTCTGCTTGGCTATTGCCTTGCGGATATCTTGGAGTTGACAGGTGCTGTTTGATGCCATATTTCGTAAAAAATGCAGAGATATACCTGCCCACGAACTGTGTGCCGTTGTTAGTGACTATCAACTGTGGGCAACCGAATCGACATATGGTGTTCCTCCAGATAAATCATTCGACATCAGCTTCCTTGGTCGAGGATAGAGCTTCAGCCTCGATCCACTTAATATGTAGTCAACGACAACGATCATCATGTCTTTCTTGGCAGGTACCGGAGGCATAGGTCCCACCAAGTTAATGGCCCACTGCATGAATGGCCATGGACTGTTCTGTGGATGGTACACCTTGGTTGGCAAGCCGGGTACTAGTTTATAGCGTTGGCATTGATCACATCTTTAAGCATACTCTGTGGAGTCTTGGTGCATGGTGGGCCAAAAATAGCCTATGTTGAGAGCCTTTTAGGCAAGTGATCTGCTCTCAGCGTGATTCTCACATTCACCGTCGTGTATTTTGCAAAGCACCTTAAGCGATCTACGAACAAGAATGTTGTTCCTCATGTATCTCGTAGCTTTCTGCTTGATTTTTCAAGCGTCGGATTTGTCCCTCGGCAAGTTCTCGTTCACCAGGTAGTCGATGATGCGATCTTGCTAGCTAGGATCCTCATCAATCTGCATCAAGTCTGGATGCTCTGCCTCTTTTATGCTTGGTTGGTCAAGGTGCTCGATTGGGATGGAGTGTCTGAACTGGGTATCCAGCGCTGATCCTAGGCTTGCCAATGCGTCTGTGTGCACGTTCTTTGCTCGAGACACTTGTTGGATGGTGAAGGTAGGAAATGCCTTCAACAGCTCTTGGACTTTGTCAAGGTACAAGATCATCTTTTGGTGCTTTGCCATGTATTCACCTGAGGCTTGATTCGTGATCAGCTGGGAATCTGAGTAGATAGACAGCTTCTTGATTGATAGCTCCTTTGCCAAGCGCAAGCTAGCGAGCAATGCCTCATACTTTGCCTCGTTGTTCGAGGTCGGGAAGCCAAGCGTGATAGCTTGCTCTAACAAGGTTCCATCAGTGGTGATTATGACAACGCCTGCTCCAGATCCCTTTTGGTTCAATGCTCCATCTATGCGCAACTGCCACATATCTTTGAGTTGGTCAGGTTCGGCGGAGAAGGTCTTGTCTACTCACGAACTTTCCTTGTTTTTGTTGACCAGCTTTTCTTCTTCGGCCGATGGAGTGAATTCTGCAACAAAGTCTGCTAAAGCCTGAGATTTTTTTGCAGTCTTCGGCTAGTAGAAGAGGTCGTATTGGCTTAGTTATATAACCCATTTCATGAGTCGTTGAGAAGCATCAGGGCTGTGGAGAATTGTTCTCAAAGGGAAGTCGGTCATGACGATGATCCAATGAGCTTGGTAGTAAGGTCGCAGCTTCCTTGAGGAAACTATAAATGCCAAAATGAGCTTCTCCAATTTCGGTTAACGAGTCTATGCATCGAGGAGGGCTTTTGATGTGTAGAATACAGGATGTTGGGCCCCCAGTTTGATCGGTTCATAATTGTATATCATTTTGTACCCTTCTAGCTTATGATTTGGTTATGTTTTTGAGTTAAACTTGTGC
>NW_018922699.1:189469-275641 GCF_002207925.1 Prunus avium
CCAAGCCATCCCTTATCTCGCTCCAGATCCGACAAGCTTGAAACTCCAGATTCGCTGAGGATTCAACCCAACTGCCATCCCAGATCTGTTGCAGACTCAACCTATCCACAATACCAGATCCATTTTTTCTGTGGGAATGGCTTGTGGTGGGTTTGGGTGGATATGGATGATGATGGGTGGTGGTTGGTTGCAAAGGGAGGAGGAAGAATGATGGGGGCAATCATTTTTTCCATCGCGGTAACTTTCACAAATGTTGTCGATGGATTGACTGCGCAAAAAGTAATTGACTCTATCTCCCCTGTTGACCCAAAAGATCAACACCAACCGCTCCATCAAGGTCGATATCAATGGCAAGGAAGAACGACACAGTAGTTTTTTGTTTTTTTTTTTCCTTGGTATGGGTAATTTTGTTTTCTTTAATTGATCAACAACTTCATTTATTGTTTTACTTGTAAGTATGAAATTATTGTTAATACGTATTGCAGTTCTTGGTAAGCATGAAATTCGATTTACAACTTTGTAAGCTTCAAAACCTGAACTCATAATAGTGTGGAGATAATCCGGTCGTTAATTAGCATTTGGTGAGGTTAATTTGCTGAAAAAAAACAAAGAGAAGAGGAAAGCTTTGGCTTTCTGTTCGGGCTGCCATTGATTCTGTTCTTGAAGGAAATCGTAAGTGGATCATCATCCATGTTAGGAAAGGGGCGTACAGGCAATTCACCATCAATTAGAGCCTCTTTTGGAATTAATTAATAAGTTTTTTTTATTTTTAATGTATTACATTATCTAATGCATTATATTTTTTTAGAAGAAAATCTTTCTTTTTAATTTTTTACACATGGCACCTACGTGGCATCCAATTTAACAAAATTGTGGGTCCCATTCGTGCCACGTTGGCATTTTTAACAGAGTTTTTGACTGACTTGACGGTGGGGGGTAAATTGAGATGTAAAACATCGGTCAAGGAGGCAAAGTGGGCCATTTTAACTTTCAGGGGGTAAAGTGAGATTTGACCAAAGTTTCAGGGGACGCTACAGTAAATAAGCCTTCTAAATATGAAATATTTCAATTTTCAAGTAAAGTAAATATATTAGTAAAAAAAGGAATAGAAGGATCTTACTTGGCAATCTTATATTCTGAGTTCTCACTGCTACTTGACTTCCAAACTCTCCTTTTGCATTTTTAAAGTCATCCAATTGGCAGTCAACTTTTATTTGTTCCTCTGTATCCAACATCGTGGCCATGCAAGTATATACAAGGCACCCATCACTTGTTTATCCTTTGAGAAACTTTCTTCATAATGAAAATAATAACCTGCGGCATGCAAAGGTTGATGAAGTTGTGGAGACCATCTTTTTTGAATTTTAGCCCAAATTGGACGATACTTCTGCTCATTGAGTAAATCCAATCTTCTAATTTGCCGCGACCAAGAACTGATAAATTGGAACAACAATTTTGATGCAAAAGGCAATGGAATGCCAAAATGTAGGATCTTGTACAACTGTTCTTGGAGCTTTATTTTTTTCCCTCATTGGTCTTATTAAATGAACTATCAATCCATTCTTGAGAGGTAAATATAGAAATAACACATTGCTTAGCCCTAAAAATGCTTTGAAGTGTGAGAAAAGATGTGGCAAATTGTGTTACCGCCGGACGAATGATTTCCTTTTTGTTGGTGTAACACCTCATCAAAGCAAGCACCCATGTATGCCCGTAAATGAACTTCAAGACTTATTTAGCATTTCTAATAGCATTTTCCAACACTGTTAACTTGCTAATGTCCTCCAATATCAAATCAATATAATAAGTAGCACATGGAGTTTACCACAAGTTCTTCCTCTTCTCCATAAGTTTCTTCCCTACATTTTTATAATTTGAAGCATCAAGTCTCCATTTTTTTATGGTATCAAAGGCATAAACTGATTTCAAGAACCAAGTCCCTTGAGGACTATTCACTAGAAAGTTAATAAGGCACTGACTCTTTCCATCCGTCCAATTGTTCGACATGATGGTGCAACCAAATTCCTTCTAAGCATTTTTGTGTTTGACCAAGGAAGCTTGAATATCTTTAACTTTAACGGATCCAAGTCCTCACTCATGCATAGTAGGAGGTTTAAACCCTGGTCCATAATCATGGAGAAGTAAAAAGGACTATTTGAGGCATTGAATGGAATTGCACAATTGAAAAACCAACGCCCGATCTTTCGGTACACTTCCTTTCTTTCCTCTTTTTTGACTTTGGAATTCAATGTAGTTTGTCGAGCTTGAGAGAACACATACTTGTCAATTGGTCCTCTAGACCTGGGAGGTAAAACACTCCCCCACCACTTGGAGTTGGAACACTCCTACTCCCACTACCAACTTCGTAATCCATAGATTCCTCATCTACATTAGATGCTTCACTCCCAAATTGGCCTTGCTCGCAAAGTACTTCATTTTGCAGCCTCTTAGTTATCTTGAATTTTTTTCAAGTACTCACATTCTTTTTTGACATTTGGTAGGACCTTTGGACAAGGCTTCATATTATTGTGAGTGTGAGCTAAGTGATCTTTGAGCCTAGTAATGCCCATCGTGCATTTTTTATCATAAAAACGTCTTAAATATTTTTCCCCTTTATCCTTTTTAGCCCACTTCCAAGTAAAATCCTTGGTCATTATCAATTGCAAAGACTGCAATAAACAAATCACTTTCACGGTTTCACCAATATATTTTTATTGTCCTAAGTTTATAATAGAAAAATCAACATTCAACATTAAAAAAAAAACAAGTTAATTAAATAAAATAAAAACCTATTCAAACACCGTCAACAACAAACCTGCAACACATATACCCATATATTCATGTCATTCGACCATCAAATAAGTAACCATAAACAAAACCAAAAACCGATCCAAGATAAATTTTGAAATTTCAAAAAAAAAAAACACACATAGAAAATTGCAAAACAGAAGAAGGGAAGAACGACATACCTCTCTTACGGTGGCTGGTGTCGGCTGATGGTGTCACATCTGGGGATCGGCTCCACCGTAGCACTATATTGTATGCTTTGGGCCCCCTCTCTGCCCTCGCTGTTTTGTTTCTGGGAACTCACGAGCAACTTCCCATTGGGTCACCCATCCTGGGATTGCTCTAGCCCCAACTCGCTTAACTTCGGAGTTCCCATGACTCCGAAGCTAGTGAGCTCCCAAAAGGCCTCGTGCTAGATGGAGGCGAGCATGTACATATAAGGCACATCACCCCCTCTCCGTTGGTCGACGTGGGATCTTATAGGTGGCATCATCTGGAGGCTAAGGTAGCTGTTGTACTGGAGTTGGATGGAACTTTGAAGTTGGAATAGAGGAAGAAGGAACGGCCAAGATGCTGGAGGGAGTAAAACACGATATGGCGATTTTTGTAGGGTTTGCTTTGGTTTTTTTAAAAAAAAAGTTGAAATGATGTCATTTCATGTTCATTTTTTGTTTAAAAAAAAAGCACATGTAGTGTATGATATCATGCCATATTGCGCTACGATGATATCGCCTACGCTATGACCAAATTGTGTACGCTATATGAGTTGGGCGCGATGGGTGGCTGCTATATAAAAATTTGGACCGCGACACAACATAGCTAGCTATATAGCTCATGAAGCGAGTGCGATTTAAAACATTGTTCATGACCCTTGTAGGCAATGGATTCATTCTTAGATATTCTAAATGGGGATCAAATGGCTGTACCAAGGAGACAATTGAAGTCATGCTTCATGCCCACATTTGGTTGGGTATGTTCAATTATTAACTAATCTTCTTCTTCTCCTAGGCAATATTTAAGTTAGCTTTCATGTATGCTGTATTGGTAGAATAGGATTTTGTATGGGAGGTATTTTCATTGCAAATGGGTTTTAGATATATTTTGGTTGTTGATTGTTGTAGCATAGGTATGTCTTTTGTTTGTTTTATTTGATA
The DNA here is from genome assembly GCF_002207925.1 of Prunus avium. Next base: position 193,411 of record NW_018922699.1, read on the forward strand.
TAGACGCTTTGGGTCTTGTTTGCAAGATATGGATTCATTAATAACTAATATTCTTCCTTTCCTAGGAAATTGTGAAGGGCATGAATGAAGTTGGAAAAGTTGTAGTGTACGTTGAGGTACTTTTGAAGAATTTGTGGGGGAATGATTTATTGCTTTTTCCAATTATTCATGTGAAAGAGGACCATTTTACCTTATTAGTCTTGAATAAACAAAGTGGATGGTGCGAGTACTACAACACTTTACGACCAAAATATAGCACAACTGCTCACCCTTATATGGATGATGCATTAAAATTAGTAAGTACATCTTACCATGTGCTCCTTGATTTATATGCAATTACCACTTTATGATATAGAAACAAAAAATTTCCTCGCATTGTAGCATGTTAAAATTACTAAGCACTTTCAGTATACCAAAATTAGTGCTGCAAAAAAAAATGAAATATGGAAACATGTTATGAGGATGGGTGAAGTCTAAACACAACAATGCAATCTTACACATGATGATCGAGAACTACTTATATGGTTGAGGGAGAATTCTGTTAATTATCCTATGAGGTCAAATACAGAATGCCCACAACAAGATCCTCACATGTTTGTAACCAGTTTTTGGGAATTATGGAGTGTTTATATTATAATTGTTGGACTAATTAAACATCTTGTTTTACCATTGTCTAGTGCAGATGGTGGGGTCATTGTGATGTACATCATCAAAGCGCTATATGAAGGAAAGCAGTGGAAATTGTATTCCCTAATAGAGCAATGAAGAATATGAGAGATCATGTGCTTGGCAAGTTCATAAATGATGAAGATGAATGTTGGGATGCATATAGGATAACTAGATTGATTTATGTTTAATGGTTTTATCCATTTCTAAGGGTGTTTTGTTATGTAATAAAATCACGAGTACTATATGTTTCTCGTGTTTGATCATTTTTAAATGATCTCCATTTTCCTAATTCATTGGAGAATGGTTTTGCTGGATTTTGGTACTATATCGTTTTCCTGTTTGATCATTTTTAAATGATCTTCGTTTTCCTCATTCATTAGAGATTGGTTTTGCTGTATTTTGGTACTATTTTAGTTTTGAACTGTTTTTATCATTTAATTTGCCCATTACAACGCATTTTTTCTTCTTCTGTTTGGCCTATCTCTGTTCCCTTCATGTCATAAACACCTATATCATAGGTACATTTTCATTTTCAGGTTCTGCAATACAGTAAAATAGGTCCTTCATGCATGAGCATATTTATTTTTAAACCTATATTATAGGTAACCTCGTGACATCATACCTATCACACCTACATGTTTACCTATGTGGAATTATCTTCACCTTTAGTATAGGTACATCTTGTTTTTATAGGTTGATCTTCGCCTTTATGATAGGTATGATATACGTACATTTTCGATTTTCAGGTCCTACAATACAGGTAAGTTCATGTCATTCAAAAACTAAGTACAGTTTGGTTTTAAAACCTGTCATATAGGTAAGAACACAATATTGTACCTAAATCACATGCGTGTGGGATTATCTGCACCTCCATTATATGTAAATTTTGTTTTCATGCAATTATCTACGTCCATTGCCACCAGCAAATCTACTTACTTATAACATTGATATAGGTAGTTTTTTTTATATGCCTTGTAAGTTTTTTACTTATCCAAATGCCTTGTTAGTTTGTTGTTTTGTTTCCAACTTTGCCTTTTCAATTTTTATTTTTTTTTTGGTTCAAAATGTTGAAGAGATTTTATTAAATACTAATGTGAATGTTTACATCAGATGACTAAGTGTTGAAAAGCCATTCTGCATAATTTGACCCCAAGAACCTCCAACTCTAGACACATAACTAGCTATCTCATCAGCCATAGCATTTTCCCACTTTAATATATTCTCATTTTGAGTTGGCTTTAGTATCAAATAAATAAAATAAGAAGTTGGATATATGTGGATACTCTATTTACCTAAAACATGTATTACCAACGTGTTTTCTACATATTTCTACAGCCCACAAACTTGAGTTATAGTTGGGTTGTTTTACCGATAGCATAGGTATAGGTACAACTTGTTAGATATATGCCCTAAAAGCCAATATAAAATATTAATATAATCAAAGGGGGTATGAATGTTACTCTAAGATATATAATGTACACAAAGTAACAAGTCCATAAATAAGTATATGAATGGAAAGATGTCTAAAGAAGTCATATTCACGAGACCTTTCCATCATAGTAATATTGAATCCTAAACTGTTCTTGGTCATAGGATCACCAATTGGACAATGGTAATCTGCAAAGACTGGCAAACACTATGTCTGCTTAATTGGGAGGATGACTAGTCTCAAGTCATTCGTGTAGAGACACTGAGACAGGTGTGTAGGTGCTATATAGAGATGGAGTTCACTGAACACGATCAACTTAACAATTCTTGTATGGAAGTCTTACTCACAAGTGTCAAACAAAGAATGCTAAGTTATGATAATGCAAATTAGTCCTTAGACCTAAGACATCACAGTTGTCTTGTGTATGAGTTGTTTGTTTTTTAGGGCACCATAAAGTCATATAAAAAGGATGTGACTTAAAGGTGTTCCTCAGGATACTTAGCATATGCACAGAGGTATGTGAATGTACAACAAGGAATCTATACTCTTAGTAAGAAGAAAGAATACTCTAAAGATATGATTTATTGAATCTTTGGCGAAAGTACAGGATGAGAATTGGAACAAGAACGTTTGCAATTGCATCCAAGTGAATCATATAACCTAAAGATGTCATGTTAGGGATTTGACATGAGTTAACCATATCGCAACAACACGACATAGAATATTCTAATAGAGAAGGACCGAATAGCATTGTAATCACAAACTGACTAGGTTGTCGGGATGAATTCTATTTAGCTTGGGTAGTCATGACATACTGCTAGATGTCACTCATGGTTTGTGGAAACCCTACAAGGACTAATTACAATTAGCCTTCACCAATAGGGAGAATTGTTTAGAGGGATACAATTCACATTCGATTCAAAAGTAATCATTCTTACCCACAACCTCGCTAATTAGAACCTATAAGATCGCACACCAAAAAAGGGATGGATCGAGAATTGAAAAGAGAATAAATGAATTTGCGGCTTGGTCAAAGTCAAAGTCAAAGTCAAAAAGTCAAATCATTGACCCGAAACTTGACACAGTCAACACAAGGTTGACTAGGACCAATGCTTGTTAGACAAGTTAGTGATTTAATTAGTTAAGTCATTAAATCATTAAACTAATTAGATTAGTTTAATGAATTAATTAAAGTTATGGAACTTTAGTTTTAGTCATACATGACTTAAACATTTATGGAAAAATGGACCTTATAGACTTAGGCAAAGTGTGACGCATTATAAGATTAATGTGGTAGATCAAAGTAGCCCAAAAAGGCCAAGGAATAAGAGGGTGTGACGCATTATAAGATTAATGTGGTAGATCAAAGTAGCCCCAAAAGGCCAAGGAATAAGAGGGTGCGACACATGGGGTCACTTAAGGGCAAATGTGTGACAATAAGTCTCTATATAATCATAGCCATAGCACAACACCTCCTTAGGGTTTCAAGTTAGGCATTTAGGAAGAGAGGAGACATTAAACCTCCCTCCTTATCACTCTCTTCGCCGGCCACCATAGAGAAGAAAGGCTAGCACCCATTTCTTCTCTTGGTACTTATTCTCTCATTCTCATTCTACCTTGGCGAAGATACTTTAGGCAGGCATAACCATATTGTGCCTATTTGGATAACAAGGTGGAGAATCAACAACTAAGGGACAACTCCCTCTACTTGAATACCATTTTGGGATTCAAGATATGCTCCAAAGCTAACCTCACTCTCAACATTCTCTTTAATATGTGATATTAGTGTCAAAGGTGTAAACTTTCAAAAACCTATAAAGATTGGGACCTAAGTAGAGACTAGCATGAATCTCTAGCTATTTTCTTGCTTCCGCTTGATTTGATTTCATATATGATATGCATAGGCTAGATGATTTGTTCTCTCATAGCTTTATGGGATTTTAGAAATCCCTACCCCCAATTTTCCGTTCACAACTAATTATCAAAGTTGGATATATGCAGATGAACTACATGCCACAAGCATGAATTACCTATTTTCCAAAAACAAAAAAAAGAAGAAGCATAAATTGCCTATGCAGCATCTATAGCATAGGTTTAGGAACTGCTGCGAGGATGAGAAGATTTTTTATTTAGTATAATGGTAAACAACTACAAATCAAATAAGATTCAATGTAATTTCAAAATTTAAAATGAAACTTGTTCCAACAACATCCAGTAAACAAAGCAAACAAATGTTGATGCCAAAACATAAAATGGGGATTAATGAGTTGAAAACATATTCATATTTGAGAATTACAAGTCTTTCAGTTGTGCTGGCCAACTTGACATACCTATTGTATTTGTAGCATTTTTTTTTCCTCCCCTCTAGATTTAATCCTCTTCGTTCTAGGTGAACCAGATGGTTTTCTAGTTAAAGGAGGTTTCACCTTAAAGTCTTTGAGTCCCTTTAGTGTCTCTTGTAATAATTTGCTGTAAAGTAAGGTTCAATGTACTCGTATGGATCACCATCATCAGCAAGGATGGCTACAATAGCGTGGGCACATGGGAAACCTTTAATCTACCATTGATGACATGAACATGTGTGTTCATGAAGATCAATAACAAAAGAATACTCACCCTAAACCTCAAACACATTATCACTTGAACGGTTAACATCCCGATGTATTCTAGTTTCTACAGACTTCTGCAACTACTTTTCCACCTTCGGGCATAGATATATAGTCTATTTTTAGGCTGTAGGACGCCTAGCCACATATTTGCCCATCATTTTTATCTACAATCAATCAAGTAATTGATAAATAGGTAGCTCCACTCAACCAAAATCCATGAGTTCAAACACTAATCCAAATTTGACATATAAATATGGTGTTTACTTGAGAAAAAGGCATTTGACCAATTTTCTTTGGGTATATTGTTCAGAAATTCCAAAATGATATTACCCCCATCTTTTTTCAGTTTCTTCATATGACGCTCATATGCTTCTTCCATAGGCGCATATGCACAACTTGAAAAGCACCAAATGATTTAATCTCGATAGAGTTTACCCAGTGAAGAAGGATATCTGGCTAGAACATTATGTTTCAAGTGGTGTAGACAAAAAAATGATTTGACTATGGAAAAACATTACATACAGCTTCAAGAAGGCCTTTGTAGTGATAAAAAATAAATGTGATTTTATGACCTTGGTCAGTCAATACTTCTGATAGGTTTTCAAGAAACCATGTCCAGTTGACCTCATTTTCTGAATCCATGATGGCCAAAGCAATTGGGACAAATCTTGTACCAATTGAATACCAATGTATATATTACAAATACAAGAAAAAGAACAAACATGCCTTAACTGGTGAAATTTTCATACCTTGGTTACCATTTTTTCCTGTAGCCACCAAGAGCTGCCCTTTGTATTTGTTCTTCACAAAAGTACCATCAAGACAAAGAAATGGTTTGGAGAATTTGAACCCTATAGGCATGATATGAATATGCGCTCAAAATGTGATGATTTTGCATCGCACTCTAGTTAACAATGGGATCTCGGATTTTTTTTTGCAGCAAAGCATTAATATACCAAACCAATTGCGAGTAAGCCAAAGCTTCATCACCATGGACTTGTTTTTAGCCAACTCCTTACTATACCAAGCATTGTAATAGGAGATGTCCAACCCATAATTTTTCTTGATATCAATTGGTTTAATGAGAGGTTTGGTTTGAACCTAATATGCTATGACTGAAGATACAATTTTGGAGCCCATAAGAACAGTTTTACGGAAGCGAACCCTGCCTCTGCATATGTGCTCATTTTTCAAATCTTTAATGTGGAAAAACACATTCGCTGGATTTAAAGTTGCATGAACGCACCAAGAGCAACCTTCACTTTGCTTATTCACACATTCTGTTGTCACACGCTTCAAATCATTTTTCAAATATACAAACTTAAACCCCTTCTCAAAGGCATATTTGCACAATTTGATCCTAAACTCAGTAACCCCTCCTACATACTTTTGCCCAAGCTCATGAATAAATGTTTTCCACTCATGAGACAAATAAAGTCTTGATTTGTTTGCAACACACTTACCCAAACATTCATTCTCATCAGTTGAGTTATTGTCTTCATTGTCTGATGGACCAATATCATCCTCCTCACCTCTGTCAAACAATGTACCTCCACCACTAACATTATCTATATCCACCAAAATTTTGTTTTGATTGGATATGGACAGGTGCAACACATGAACATCCATGTCATTTTACAATAAACATGATGAGTGGTTTCCAATTGCGTAGGTCATCTCGATTTGACATGCCTTCAACTCTTTAAATCTAGAACAAATTTGGCGGCATAGGTCCACGTACTTGGTATCCTTAAGTGAATAAGTTTTCAAACCATAACGGCATCTACCAACTATTGAACCATCCATCCCTTTTTAAATAGAAACACACAAAATCAAATGAATAAGCAACCTTACTTACCTGAGCAAATAATTGTGTTCCAAGTATATAAACAACTGACCCACCAAATCAAAACAGAATACATGACACAATGAACCTATGCACACAAATGATGATGAAAGAAGTTGGGTGTTGTCCCTAAAAATTATGTACGTATATCTCTGAATCAATAAAATAGACCAACACAATTAACCTATAAACACAAATGATGTTCACCCAAACCCCAATACCTATGAATCAGTCCAATCAATGCATAATGAAACCCCCTAAAAATTCCTAAAGTAGTATATATTTGTAAAATCATGAAAACACTTCAAATTCAAATAGCACCAATATCCAGCAAAACCATTCTCCAATGATTGGGGGAAACAAAGATATGAATTAGTTTAACTAATACATAATGAACCCCTAAAGTTTCCTCTTTTCTAGGTATACAAAACAAAAATTGTTCCTATTTAAAACCATAAAACAAGGATGGAAGCTTGTAAAAATCATTCTTGTGAAACTGAAGCAAATCGTAGAATCGTTCTTCCACCTATTGTATGCATCAGGAGCAAACCTTAATAGAAAAGTAGGAACGCCAATAATAGAATTTACCTTGGATACATGAACTTCAACTGACGGGACAACTGAGAATAATTCAAATGCTTCACTATTTTGACAATCGGGTTCTTCCATATGTAATAGTGAATCATAAGTAGGAACCCACAAATCTTCTCATTAAACAACCAAGAAATCAGTGGAAATTCCCAAAGAAGGAGCATGACTATTGGGATGAACTGTGATTTATGCGATTTGTCGATCTACCTCATTTAGGCAAGCAAATCGCCTTCTTCATTTTCAAAGAGTTCTTTACCCATATGGCCAGTAGTTGCTTCGTTGACTGGTTCATCATTAAAAGAACTGCAAAACCGAAGAAAACCAAAATTCACTTAAATCAACTACGCATCAAGAACACATCTTAAAGAACTAACAAATTCAAAAATAGAAAGCTTACCCAATATAAACACGGACAGCTTCTTGGGTTTCAAAACTTTTGTGAGTGACCACATTAGTGACCCATAAACTCTCATCAACTACAATGCATAACCAAAGAGGTAATAAGTTCAAAGTGTTATCAACAAGAAGTAAAATGCAGGAAGCCAAAACAATATATAAACTCGAAGTGCATCTCACTTGTTCGGTGTTAACTTGATCTGCCTTGTTCAGAATCACTCGGATCTTGTCATCGTGACCACGTAGGCATGTAATTGCACGCTTAAACTCATAGTTGAAATCAAGCTTATAAGGGTCGAATAGAAGAAGAATGAGATCAAATCTTGCAGCAAACCATGATATGGCACCCAACAAATCGTAGCCCCTTTGTGCTCTTTGGTTTTCTCCGGATAGAACTCCAGGAGTATCCACCAACGTAATTTCATCTAGCAACTATAATCACCAAAAGGAAAGATCAGCACACTGATGAAAATGTTATACAAACAAATGGTTATCGAAATTTCAAAATTCACTGGATGTAAAAGGATATAATTTTGAGTTCATTTAGCAACTATAATCATCAAAATGAAACATTTTCATCTAGCAACTAGAATTTTAACAGAAATGTAATTTAACCTAGCAACTATAATCGTCAAAAGGAAAGATCAACACACTGATGAAAATGTTATAAAAACAAATGGTTATTGAAATTTCAAAATTCACCGAATGAGGCATTTGAGAACACTCAAATTTTGACATAAATGAGCCTCCAAAGCTTGATAGACCACTGAAAGGAAGGTCTGCATTCACAGCTATGGTATTTCCAGGTATGCTCCTTGCATCAGGTCCGGACTAAGTACAAAAATTTGAGTAAGGTTTAGAATTACAAAGACTATGTGATACACAATAAGCCTCAAACTACAAAGAAACAATGATAACTAGATTAGTTTTTAGAAAGGAAGCATGGTTATAAGAAACTATACCATCACAACCCCAAATATGTCATTTGCAGGTTCTAGTCCAATATGAGCTCTTGTTCAAAGTAAATGTAAGCCGTATGGTATGGTTGCCCATTAATCATTTGAAAATAAAATAAAAGGGGAAACTTAACCAACCTGGATAGCTACATTTGAGCAAATGTTTAATGAATGTAGTTTTTCCAGTTGAATACTAACCCAAGAGCAAGATCATCGGCTTAACATCAAAATCACCATTGGTCTGCAAAGGAATAAATCAGCCATTATTTAGCAAATGTTCTACCTAGAAAAAACAATATGCTAAGAAGGAAGTTTGAAGGATAATAAGGTGAACTAACTAAATCATATATATCCTACTAAATACATCAAAATATATGGGAATACACTCACCAATGATGGAGATACAAAATCATTGAAATTATATGTAAGTTCTAGTGGCTTTAGTGTTTCTCTGTACAATATCTTCAAACCATCAACTATAGATGTGACGCCATCAAGTGGTAGCTGAAGAAACCAACTTGAACAAGACAGGCAATCAGGAAAAGAAGACATACCTTTATAAATATGTAAAAACAAGTTGATATGTAGATGAAAAGAAAATTTTATCCAAAGAAAAAACACATTTACCAAAGATTTGGGAGTAAAACAATGAACACATGTTACCAAATTTCAAGGTTAGATATTTACAACAAATACAATGGTATATCCATGAATTAGAACACAGGGAAACTAATTACTTCTAACTGAATAAGTAGAGAACTTGGTTAGGGAGATGATTCAACTGAATAAAAGGTATTAATGAGTACAAAGTTACTGTGTGAACTGTAACACAACAATCAATAAGAACAACATACTTGCCATCACTATATATGGCAATGAAAAGATTTTGGAAAGATGAAATTGCAGCAATTTAAAAGTGAATCAATCAAAATAAAACACTATCTCCAAAGGACAAGGGACAGCTGATCTTACTTTCTTCATTCGTTTTGAACCAAACCACTGCGCACAAGGTTGGGAGTGAATGCTTGTAACTCATTACCAACAAACAAAATTAGTAAAAGATCATTACAAATATATTCGCAAAGGTTAGATGGATTTTCTAACCATTTACTTCAAGTCCTTTTGTCGCTGAATTCATGATTTCCTGTTGACATAGAATCGAGCAAATAATAAGTGAAATTCATAGTGTATGCCACAAAGGCACAAAGTAGGAAAAAGGAAAATACTCACGGCTGTCAGAGCATCCAAACCTTCCATAACTGAAGGTTTAATGTTTTCCCAATAAACTACAATTATATAAGAATAAGGCTTAAAGACTTCTGAAAGAATAACATTCTTGGCAGCCTCAAGGAAAGGCTTTCAAATAGTATAAGTTAACTTGAGGAAAAAACAATGAATGAGACCTGGTCAAATTGTATATATTGTATGCTTCTGAATTTATGAAAAACAGAAAAGGAAGTATTAATTAACAAATATCTTACACTTGCTTTATTTTAATCCAACCACTAAAACTATGCAATGTTCCACTCACGGTACGAACTTCGCACGAACTTCGTATGAACTCTAAGTGTCTAATTTCTTTGACCAATTGATTTCGGATTGGGCCCAAAACTTTGGCAACATCATAATATGGTGGGAGGACTCACACGGTAAGTTTTAATTGAAATCCAACCACTAAAACTATATAATGTTCCAACCACGGTACGAACTTCGCACTGTTTCGTACGAACTTGAAGTGTCCAATTTTTTTGACCAATTGATTTTGGATCGGGCCCAAAACTTCAACACCATCATAATATGGTCAGAGGGCTCACTCGTTTCTATCTAATGGCAGGAGTTGTAAATACATTAAAATTGGTGGACATACTATTTGCTTAGGTGGTTACACGACTAGGCTTATGGATTGGAATTAAGAGGTAACAACTAGTGTCCTACAATCCAACTATATTGCTGAAATTGGACCCATATCTAAGAGCCCCTAAATATGATTACAAATGAACATGCCTTCGATATTTAAATTTTATCTTCACTATGCCTTCGATAAACACACCTACTTAATGAAATGCCTGACTTTGGCTCATTTCTATCTCATTCACATACCTTCGATAAACGTACCTATTGTCATATCATTTAGCAAGACACTTGTTAAAATAAGAATAAAATATACTACATTGCTAAAATAACCTTGCCTTATGGTAAGGAAAATTATCCATACAAAAGACGAGTACCATCGGCACTCTCATTGTCTAAAGCACATCAAAATATTATACAATCCAAGTCATGCCCTTATATGGTGGAAGCACATCAAAAGCTAGATAACTGGACAAACACATTAGAAACTTATTTCACAGTTTATAAGTATTCTAATGTGCAAAATATAAAATTTGCGAGTTTGAAACTTTCAAGTAATGCCCTTACATTGTGGAAGTCATATAAGAGATGGATATAAGACATCAAGTTCAACACTGTTGTGATGTTTTAGACAACCTGCAAAACAGAGATTATTTCAAACATGCATTATACTCGCAAGTGCACGAACCATTCGTAATAAGGTTTATGTAAGTGCGAGGTCGATCCCATAAGGATCTCCGAATTCCATTTGATTTCCTAGTGAAGATAAGAAAAGAAAAATAAAGAAAAATTTATAAAATTACAATGTCACACAACTCCAAGGCTAAAATCACACTTAAACACACAACACATAAGGGGGGTTTGAAATGAGAAACTAATTCTAGAAATACTAGTGAAAAGAAATGCTAACTAAGAAGATTAACAAACGTAAGTGACAAAATGTAATCTAAGACAACTAAAACTAGAGCACTTGGAAGTCATCCCTATACTTTTACTCATGTTATTGAATACTCAAAGCAAATAAACTCTAGAAACATTGATGAAGATTTTTGCAATCAAGATCAGGTTTAGTGAATTAAGATGCATGATTCTCTCCAAAATAAGTAAGGCACGTGTTTAGTGCTACAATACTCGTGCTTCCCATAAAATCAGTCAAGGTGTGCTTAGTACTTGGATCTAATCATATAAAAAAACCCATTAAGTTTGAAGAGAATATGAACATCACAAGAACCGTTTACATTAGGCATTCAAGAAACCAATTCACATGGATGATTCTTACTTCATCCATTAGTTGCTTAGGAAAACATGAAGGTACATATAATCCCAACAATCTCAAGAAGCATGCTTTCAAGGGTGATCAATGGAAGAAAAATATACAACAAGGATAGATTATTTTAATGAAGAGGAATTCATCAATTGTTGTCAAGGAACCAATTCACATGATGCTCACTTAGAAAGGATTCAATCATTTGATGCTAATTAGAAATTATGTTCTTGGGTATCTTACACAACTTCTTAATTTTAGCTAGATGTGTACAACCTAAGGTGATTAATCAAAGGAAGCAAACACATAGCATATGATTAATTTAGTGAAAAGGAATTCATCAACAACATCTAGAAATCCTTAAACTCAAAGCATCAAAACAAAAGTGTAATCATGTTTAGGGCTTCAACCTAAGCCCTAGAAAAATAAGAAGTTACATTGAAACTAAGAAAATACAAGAAATATATAAAATGAAAGAAACTAAAAAGAAATAGGAGAAAGAGAATTGCATCTTCAACCCCTTTGATCCTTGCCTGAAGGCTCTCCAAGGTTTTCTCTCTAATTATCATGTCATTCTCCCCTCTCTTTGTTTGCTCCTTGCTCTCCTCCCTCTCTAAAAATAAGAAATTGCAAACTATAGAGAGTGATTCTTCTTGCTTGGTTGCTGCCCCTTAGATACCTTTTCCTCTTTCTCTCTTCCTAGTCATTACTCCATAAGATACTTCACTTTCTACCCAAAGTTCTTTAAGTGAAACATAGTTACCAAGTGGTGTGGTAACAAGTAGAAAATGGAGGGTGACATCCAATGGAGGTAAATGTGGTCCAAACCACAATTCTAGAGTTAGGATCAATGCTAGATTAATTGGATAGCCTATAATTATTCAATGGAGCTCAAATTCAGATATGTTGTAGTCAACATCCATTGGAACAATTTTCATGAAGATCTTCCCGATATCCGAGCACCGGAACATGCTAATCCAAGGCCAAGAAGTTGACCTACGGAAATGAGCAAAAACAAAATTGATATTCAATAATGCACTTTTAGCTCACATTTATTTCAACCAAGTTAAAATCTATAAAAACACAAAAAGGAAGAAAAAAATTATAATATGTCAAGAACTAACTCAAAACATTGGGTGAACGATATGATAAATCATGTATAAAAATGAACCCAACAGGCACCTCAACACAAGTCTTTCAAATCAGCGTGTGGCCATATAAGCAATGCATTTGTCCTTCTTTTTCAACTAATTTACTTCTCATGCCATTAAACAGAAAAGGAAAATAGAGCGACACATCCCAGCAATCATGGCGACTCCTACAAGCATGCTTATTCTATCCCAATCGCCGCAAATTTCTTGTTGTAGTAGTGGAGATTTATTTGTGTATACAAATTATATGAACCTGATTGTCCAAAACAAGAAAGCAATTGTGGACAAATAGGGATTGGGCCTTCTCACATTAGGTTGCTTGAGTGCAGTTCCTTATGAACATATATTGTTAATTTCTCTATTTCAATTGAAACAATCTAGTTTGAATGTTGTTGTTTTTGCATTTTGTTGGCTATGAAGTCACCATCTTACCTATTGTCGACAAACATGGATTGGGTCTTCTGACATTGGGCACACAATTGCAACCCCTTACGTTTTGCCCAAGTCAATTGTAAGAATCTGGTTTGTTATATGGTGTTTTTACATTTTGTTTGCTATGTATTCATTGACTTACCTATTGTGAAGATATATTGGTTGATTTGGTACCTGCCTACAGTATAGATATATTGGTTACGTCATGGAATATATTGGTTTTGTCATAGATATATTGTTTATGTACGTACAATCATATTTGGTTATGTTGCGTTTTTTAAGGGGTTTAGTAAGGCATCCTTTCTATTTGGTTTACTGGTATTTGTTTTTGTACACATAGCCTAGGCATGTTTTTTGTTGCAATGTTTTCCTCAAGGGTTGTGCAAATGATACCACCCACCATTCAATGGTTTTGTGTATTTGTAATTTCAATTGTGGGCATATGTTTTGGTTCTAAGACCTTGTCAATATTGTTTCATAATGACACCAAGCATTCAAATATATGTAGTCGAATTTGCTCCAGGTTTAAAGAATTGAAGATCGATGAAATTGAGTTAACCTATGCAATTGAAGAACACTCATTGTGTCTTTTGGAGACTGACATGGATGTTCATGTGTTGCAACTTTCTTTATCCAAGGAAAATATAAATGTGGTGGATATAAATGTCATAAGTGGGGGAGATAAAGTATCTGGAAATGGTGAACAAGACAAGATGGATTCATCCAATAGTGAAGGTAATACGCCAACTGATGAGAATGAATATTTAGGAATGTATGCCGCAAAGGAAGGTAGACTTTATTTGTCCCATGAGTGGAAAACATATATTAGGGAGGTTGGGCAAAAGTATGGAGGCGAGGTTACTAGGTTTAGAATCAAATTGTGCAAATATGCTTTTAATAAGGGGTTTAGGTTCATTTATGTGAAAAATAATTTAAAGCTTGTAACAGCAGAGTGTCTGAATAAGCAAACTAAAAATTGTCCTTGGTGCATTCATGCTGTTTTATATCTTGTGAATGACTACTTTTACATTAAACATTTGATGAATGAGCATACATGCAAGGGCATGATTCCCACTCGTCAAAGTCATTTTATGAGCTCAAAGATTGTTTCCTCAGTTGTAGCTTAACAGATTCGAACAAAACCTCAACTTAAACTAGTGGACATCGTCATAGATTTCAAGCAAAATTATGGCTTGGACGTCTCCTATTATAATGCCTGGTACGATAAGGAATTGGCCAAAAAAACAAGTCCACGATGACGAATCTTTCTCCTATACACAATTGGTTTGATGCTTTGTTTGAAACAAATCCGGGATCTCATTGTTACTTAGAGTACAATGCAAACTCATCACGATTTGAGCACTTATTCATATCATATAATGCCTCCATTGAAGGGTTTAAATTCTGTAGACCATTCCTTTGTCTGGATGGTACTTTTGTGAAGAACAAGTATAAAGGACATGCTTGCGGCTACAGGGAAAAATGGAACTCAAGGTATGAGAACTACTTTACGAATTGTGTTTTATATTATAGGTGAAGTCAGACTTAATAGCACAGTAAATTTTATTACATGATTTTCATTTCATATAATTGCATACTAATATGACTTTGATATGGAAGTTATATTTCCATGCACTCAAATGTCCTAAATATGGTCCAATCAAAGACTTTGTGACATGTATAATGTGTAGAGTGTACCTGTAAAATAGGTGTATAATTGAAACTGTACCTGCAGAACAGGTTTACATGTCTAACAGTAGGAGAATGAGCGAAATTTTAATTTAAAGTGTGTGGAGTAAAAATATTTGGTCAGTTTTAGTTTATGTATTCTATTGGTAGCAATTAAATTTTCATTTCATTTTGACATGGTTCTTTCCATTTGCTTTTGCCATCGTTGATTTTGAAAATGAAGCCAATTGGACATGGTTTCTGGAAAACCTATCAGAAATTTTGTCGCCCCAAGGTCGTAACATCACATTTATTTCGAATCGTTGCAAAAGGTTGCTAGAAGTTGTACAAAATGTGTTTCCGAACTCGTATCATTTTTTTTTTGTCTCCACCACCTGAAGCATAATGTTCTAGGTAGATATCCAGCTTCTTTGGGCAAAAGATACAAAGATTGAATTGTTTGGTGTTTCACAAGGTGCACATATACTCCTATTGAGGAAGCGTTTGATCATCATAGAAAAAAGTTACAAAAAGATGGTGGTGAGACCATTTTGGACTTTTTGGACACAATACCTAATGAGAATTGGTCAAATGTCTTTTTTCCAAGTAACACTTTGATAGTTCAAGTTAAGTCATTTATTGTTTACTAGTTAAGTCCTTTATTGTTTACCAGTTAAGTCCTTTTTTCAAGTACCACTTTGATAGTTGAAGTGCTTCAACTCATGGATTGTTGTTGAGCATGAGTTACTTATTTTCTAATTGTTTGAACGATTACGAGTGAAGATGATGGTCAAATATGCGGCTCGATGTCATGCAGCAAAAAAATGGACTACATATCTATGCCTAAAGGCCAGTTTGGCATTGCTATGCTGTGAAAATAATCGCTGTCAGATTTCCTGTGAGAGAAATCAGCTGTGAGAGAAAGCAGTTTGGCGTTTGGTAAACTTTTTGTTAAGAGTGTTGTTGGTACTAATTCCCTCGTTATCAGAAAATGATTCCCGCATAATCATTAAATCTAGCGCCTCTTCGAAACTGATTCCCTCATAATCAGAAAATGAAAGCACCTCATTAGCTGCTTTCACTTATAGCTTTCTCTCACAGCATTTTTTAACAATAAGTGATTTTCTCATAGTTTACCAAACGGGCTGGGCTTCCCAAATTTTTTTTAAAATCACTTATTACCCCAAATAAGCAATGCCAAACTAGCACTAACTATGGAAAAGAAATTGCAGAAAGTTGTGTACATTGGCAGGCTTGGGATGTTGGCCTTTCAAGTGAACACGTGTTTGAGGTTCGTGCTAGAAGTTGTGTCCATTGGCAGACATTGGCAGCAACGTACATATTCTTGTCATCAGTGGCAGCTTAATGGCTTCCCATGTGCCCAAGATATCCTAGCCATCCTTGCTGATTATGGTGACCCATATGATTATGTTGATCCTTACTTCAATGCAGACTATTATAGAAAGTGTTATGACATCCCAATTGCCCATGTTTCTTATGTTGAAAAAGAGTCATTGGAGGGTCTCGAAGACTTTATAGTCAAACCTCCTTTAACTAAAAAACCACCAATTAGACCGAGAGTGAAGAGGATTAAATCTAGAGTCAAGGATAGAACGGCCAACAATGCAGTTGATGTGGTCACGCCAGTCAACACAACACGAAGACTTGTAATTATCAGATTTGAGTGTTTACATAATGGCTACTTCCCCTCAGTATTGTTTCACTTGTTTGATTTTTTTTTTTTTGTTGACAAAATTCAGATTTGTAAGTCTTCAACTACATTGAAACATTTTGATTTGCAATCTGAAAGAAAAGTTGTATTAGAATGAGAATGAGAATCTGAATACATGACTATAGACAAAAATATCAAATGAAGCTCTCTTCTATAGTAAGCTAATTAACAACTACATGTTGTCTAGGTATCATTGTCAAACTAAACCTATACTGCATGTTTTCTCCCCACAAAAATACACACAGAGGATGAGTCATATTATACCAATAACACATGTGTATCTCATTATACCTATAGAATAGGTAGAGACACAGAAAATACCTATAGTAAATAGATACCTGGCTTATTATCACAAAAGGTCCCTAAGGTTTACGAAACTATCAGATTGCATCCCTAATGTTTTTTTGTGTCACTCGTGGTCCTCAAGGTTAGTATGTGTGATCACAAATGGTCCCTGCCGTTAGGTTCCGTCAAAAACTCCGTTAGTTTGCTGATGTGGTATACATACATATCACAAAATATCCCTGAGGTGTAAACATCTATCACAAATGGTCCCTGCGAAATTTTTTAATTTTTTAATTTAAAATTCATAAAATTTTGGTTTTCTTTTTATATACTTATGAATTTTAAATTATTTTAAAATATATATTGTATTTTAAATACACAAGACATTATATTATTTTAGATGTGGGCTCCACATATATGCCACATCAACAAACTAATGGAGTTTTAAAAAAATAATTTAAAATTCATAAAATTTAAAAATGAAAAAAACCAAGGGTTTAGGGTTTATAAATGGTCCTCAAGGTTAAAATCCTTATATAAATGGTTTTTTCATTTTTAAATTTTATGAATTTTAAATTATTTTTTTAAAACTCCATTAGTTTGTTGATGTGGCATATATGTGGAGCCCACATCTAAAATAATATAATGTCTTGTGTATTTAAAATACAATATATATTTTAAAATAATTTAAAATTCATAAGCTTTAAAAAAGAAAACCAAAATTTTATGAATTTTAAATTTAAAAAATTAAAAATAAATTGCATGGACCATTTGTGATAGGTGTGTAAACCTCAGGGATGTTTTGTGATATATATATATTTGCCACATTAGCAAACTAACGGAGTTTTTGACAGAACCTAACGGTAGGGACCATTTGTGATCACAAATACTAACCTTAAGGACCACCAATGACACAAAAAAACATTAAGGATGCAATCTGATAGTTTCGTAAACCTTAGGGACCTTTTGTGATAATAATCCTAGATACCTTGGTAGAAACATGTTAGATAAAGTTTTCTTCTAGGCTAATAATGGGATACATGTCGCATAGGTAACTGATTCTTATTATACCTATGCTATAGATGAGTTACATTATACCAAGATAGAATGAGATACCTGTCGATTAGGTAGCTAAGTTATATCAAAACTATACCATAGATAAGTCATACATACAAATACGACACATGTCGAATAAGTATATGATTCACATTATACCTATACCACATATTTTCTAGGCTTAATTGTATACCTGTCGATTAGGTAGCTGAGTCATATCAAAACTATACGGTAGATAAGTCATACGTACAAATATGACGTATTAGTCAATATAAACATAAGTAGAATGGATACTTGTCGAATAGGTATATGATTCACATTATACTTATACCACACATTTTCTAGGCTTAATTGTACCTAAAAATGTTACATATAACCCATGCTAAATGTCGACACTTAATACAAAAAAACAGCAGTTATATTGTCTTGTTTGATGACAAAATTCACTAAAGAAGAAATGCATGGAAAAACAGCAGTTATATTGTCTTGTTTGATTACAAAATAGAATAACCATGAACTAAACTATGAAAGACATAGTTATTATGATTTTACTAAACAATGTAACCATTAAAGAAAGAGCAGTCTAATTAATTTTGTACACATCCTAGGAACAGTCTTCATCATTTATGAACCTCCCAAGACTGGAAGGAACACAGGATCCAATGCCTTTTCTTCAGATAACGTCTTCATTATGTACATCACAACTACCTCACAGTTAAAACTGTAAAATCTCACAACAATCAATAAAATCGAAGCATATATATGTAATATATTAGAAAAACAAAATTGGGAACAAACATGCGAGGATCTTGTTGTGGGCAATTTATGCTTGACCTAATTGCATAATTAACACAATTGGACCTAAACCACATGTCTTGATGACATGCAGAAAGATTGCATTCATGTGTCACAACTTTGCCCCTCCTCATAACATGTTTCAAGATTTCATTTGTTTGCAACATGGTATCCACACTATATTTTTTATATTGGAAGTGATTTGTAATTTTAAGATGCTACACAACAAGAAAAAATGTGAATCATAAAGTGGTGCAATTGTAAAGTGTATGATAATGACGGAAGAGATACTTACCAATTTAAATGTTTCATCCACGTAAGGGTCTGCAACTAAGCTGCCTTTTGGTCGTAAAGTGTTGTAGAATTCCCACCAACCACTTTGTTTCTTTAAGACTAACAAAGTAAAAAATGTTCTTGTTTGACATGAATGATAGGGAAAAACACAAGATCGTTATACAACAATTTTTTCAAAAGCTCCTCTAGATATACAACAATTTTGCTGAACACATTGCCATTATTCACAAGTTCCTCAAAAATAAAATTTTTAGATTCACAAGAAAGTAGTTATCACATATGCACATTGATGATAGTCAATGGAGTAGTCAAAACTGAAAACCAATGTTTTCGACATACCCAACCAAATGTGGGCCTGAAACATGATTTCAGGTGGCCCTTTGGGAGATCCATTCAATCACAATTTAGAATCTAAAGTAAGATTCCATTGTCTGAAAAAAAATAATAGAAATTAGTTGAAGGAAGTGTCATATATTTGTTTGCACGTTAATAATAGTAAAAACATTAACAAGGCTTACCTAAATACTAATAGCTTCCTCATGCAAGAGCTCTAAAGCATCTTTATGGTACACTGCAGAACATATACCATGCCGCAATGCATCCCTAAAGTGAACATAACAATACACAAACATCATACAATTGGGGACAGTAATAATTAACTATAGCAAAATATGAACATTACCTACGAACAAGATAATGTTAGTCTTACCAATGACTGTCTGCATCAAGATATTTTTTAATTATATCGGCATCATGAAATGATAGACAGTTGCCAAAACTCAATCTTCTTACTATTACTATATGAATAGTGTGTTGACGAAACCAAGGCAAACTTACTAACTGTTGGAAGTAAAACACCTTTTAGACCAGCACCCTTACCCATTATTTTCTCTGCAAGCTTTGACAGGAAAACCAAGAGAAAAAGCAAAATGCTCTATCCCAATATGCTTGGATTAAGGAGATTTCATAAAAAGAGGTTGAAACAAAGGAAGAGAAGAGGAATGGAGGGGGAGACTTGGCAGATTCGGGAAGAACTAGCCAGGGTTTCTTGGGAAGAAGGAGTTTCAAGCGCCTATAAAAGGGGGCTTCTCTTACCCAGCAAAGCATCACATCTAGAGCGAGCAAGCATCCTCACTCTCCACTGGAACCTTCAATTTCAAGTCCTTTTCTCCCATATTTTTCCTTTTTCTCCTCTAGCAAACCCTCCAAGAGCATGACGAAGCTTTCTTCAAGCAACTGAAAATTTGCTCAAGTCACCCATCCTTTCACCCTTATCTTTTCCTCTCTTCCTTCAACAAATCTTCCCAAAATTCCCTCTCCCCTTGCTTTGAACCTCTATTTCTCTTGGGAAATCCAAGCCTTCTTTCTCTAATGCTAAACTCATGAATGCTCAGCTCCCATGCCACAAGCTTCTCAACCCAAGCCAAAATATTGATCTGTAAGCAGCTGTTTGTTTTGTTGGTGAAAGAAACCAAAGTGCTTCCTAAGGCTCCACGAAGCTTATTTGTATGGTTGCTTAGTCTAAACTGCACTTTGACTTCTTAGGGCCTGAATCATCTCTCAAAATAAATTTTAATTTATTGGCAAATCTAGTAGGCTTGAAACAACTTGATATTTCGAGGAATCAAACCTCATCCTCCTCAATGTATTCATGCGGCTGCACCATTGGGGCTTGATTATTGGCAACATAATTATTTGGACAAAGCTCATTTTAAAACTGTCACGGATATCAAGTAGAATCAGCCTCCTAAAGGTTGGGTCAAGCTCAACTATGACGGTTCTAACCAAAAGTTGCAAGGATCTATTGGCTTCGTAATCAGAAATAGTGAAGGTCATATCTTACTAGCCGGTGCCAATAAGATTGGGGAGTCTTCTAACAATGTAGTTGAAAGTGTTGCTTTGTGTGATGGTCTTGTCATGCCCTGGATCGGGGATGGAATAAGCTCATTGTTAAGGGAGACCCCAAGCTGAAAAATTGATTACGTTAAGAAGAAGGTCACAATTCATTGGAGTTCGAGTATTCAACAAATTATTTAGGATATTTGACATCTTGTTTCCTCTGGTGAACTTGTGCTTTTCAACATGTCTTTAGAGAGGCAAACTTCACTGTTGATGTGCCTTAGTTGGGCTGGGCCATGGGCTTTCTTCTCCAGTTTTATGGGAGCATGGGATTCCCTTGTCTATAGCTTTCCCTTTCAATTTGGACCTCTTTGGGTTTGCGTGTCCTAGATGCTTTGCTTTGTAATCCACTTTTCCTCATTTAAATTAAAAAAAAAACCATACCAAATATTGTCATTTGATTCCTTAATACTATTTCTTAGCCATTGTTGGGTGTGGTATAAAATCCAACCCAAGGTTGAGGTCAAGCAATTCCAAGTCAATGTGGAACCCAACTCCAAGTCAAGGTGGAAACCCAAACTCCAAAAGACCAAGCTAGACAAAGAAGTTTTTATTTATAGTGGCAATAAATAATAAATAAATGAATAAAACAAAAAGACCCACAAGTCTTGTGGTCTGAAGCTGTGTGACCAAAAGAAGTTATCAAATGTTTTAAGGTTATCTCTGGGGCTACATAGCATGACAAAGGAGAGTCCCTTGGCTTAATAGGCATCAGTCGGGTCAAGGTCTTCCACTAGTCGGGTCGAGGTACCCCTCCACGTAGCATGACATGTGGCTTCTTTTTTTAACCTAAAGATGATCATGTGGTTTAACCCTTTGGTTGAGACTTCTTTCATTCAATTAACATTAATAATATATTATGTGACCATGTAATTGGTCCAAAACCACGTTGGTTTCTTTGAAATATATATATATATATATATATATATATATATACAGTCCCCTTCTATTAAGGAATTCCTCAAATAAGCTTATCTGAGGGACACCCTTGTAGGGCCCACTCTGTATTGTATTTCACTAATCCAAGCTATCTATTTTGTAGATATTCATTCAAAGATCATCTCTACACAAAAAATCACTTGAATCTGATATCATTTGACCACTCAATTGAATTATTAAAATTTTAGTACTTTCTTGAAGCACCGTGTTATTGATTTTGTAGGACACAGTTAGATGTTGAAATGGTTTCCGATTTGTCTAATTTTTTGATGATCTATGAATGTAGACTTAAAAAATAGATGGTGTGGATCGTTGAAAAAAAAATCGTAGGGTCCCCTACGAATTTTCACATATTCATTTAGACATCATCCTTGCAAAAAATCATGCAAATTGAAAATCATTAAGGCATCTAATTGAGACCAACAGAATCAACGAACACGGTGCTTCAAGAAAGTACTTGAATTTCAATAATTTAATTGAGTGGTCAAATGATATCAAATTCAACTGATTTTTTGTAGAGATAATCTTTGAATGAATATGTTAAAGGCAAGATTTATGTGTTAGCATGTTCCTAGCCCAAAAGCATGTTATGTAATATTTAGGATAGGTCGAGTAAGGTTCAAGTGATGAAGAGGAACAAAGGTTTTGAAGCTCTAAAGCACAAGGTTTCTTAACTCATGATTAGGAAAGGTGAGTTTGACTTAGAGACCATGCATGCATTCATAGGTGGTTAGGCTTTTTATTTACGCATCAGTCAACTTGACGTGGTGAGCAGAGTGCCCTAAAGTGCTTAGAATAGCATGCAATTTTATCAGCATGTTCATCAAGATGTTAGGTTTCTTGTATAAATGTTTCAGGGCAAAATTCGCATTTTTGGAAAATGCGCACTCGAGCAGACCTCAACTAGCGCTTGAGCAGCAAATGCGAATTTTAGTTTCATTTTTTTTAATTTTGTAGAGTTTTAAATTGTTTTTTCTTCGTATTCTTTTTGGGACTCCTTCCTATGGTTGGTATGAGTTTTCTACAAGCTCTACACATGTTGTGCTTTAGGAATTTTGTTCCTAATCCTATTGGGTCTTTTTACATCTTCCTAGTTTGATTCTAAAACAAGTTTTAAGTCTATAAATACTTGGTTTTTGTAATAGTAAAAAGACACAACTCACATACAATATCTTTGTGCTTCAAACGTCGTTATTTCTTAAGTGAGTTGATTTTTCATATATAAACTCCTAGGGTTTAAAATCTTTTTCTTGGGAGAGTTCATCGTGCATATATGTATAGTTCAAGTAGATTGTTCCGTGTTGAATCTACTTGAATTATAATCTTCATTCATACATACATATTTGAGTTGGTGACTTGTGCCTTGCGTGTTGAGTCAAGAAGACAAGTCTTGGTGGGTTCATGCCTCAAGGTGATTGACGAATTAGGGGAGTTTGTGCCGCACTTGAAAAGATGAACAGGAATCAATTCTCGAGATTGGTTGCCTTACATAAATAAATATTATTATGGGGTAAATGGGTTAAAACCCCCCTGGACTATTTGGCTTGTTGAAATGTCCACCCTAAAAAAAAAATTCAGCCAATTTAGCATTCGTATTAAATTTAATCGCCAATTTCACCCTCGCCGTTAGGTTTTCCCCAATTCCATCCAAATGCCCGTCAAAAAAACCACGTGAGAGGCACGTGAGAGGGTAATATCGTCCTTTCGCTGCTCAGCCCTCAGCCCCTTTTGACCCTTCGTTGCAACCAAGGGGATTCGATCTCCACATCAAACCCTTTTGGCTGTTGGTTTCAGCCATGGAGATTCGACAGAAACGGAACTAGCCTTTTCGAAACCACCACTTCTAGCCTTCGTTTCAGCCTCACTTTTCAAGAACAAGAGAAGAAATTGCAGTCGAAGATACGATGCATAGGAACAGACGTGCAGCTTCTACCGAATCAAGTTCGACCACTTTTATTACGGAGGATGATATGGTGCATGTCTGCCGGTGTGGATTTGAGGCTGAAACAATTGTTTGTTGGTCTGATGAAAATGTAGGGAGGAGGTTATATGTGTGTTGTAGAGAGAAGTATGGTGGTGGCTGTGGTTGGAAGGCTTGGAAAGACCCGATAATGTCTGAGCAGGCCAAACATGTCATATCTCGATTGTTGAGACGAATCAAGTCATTGGAAGAGAAAAGAGCAAAAGAGAAGAAGATTGTACAAGAGCTAAGAGATAGAGAGAAAAAATTTCGACTTTGGCTGCTGAGTTGTTTGGTTGTAATTTTGTTGTTGTTGACTG
Organism: Prunus avium; assembly: GCF_002207925.1. The sequence continues at coordinate 217,553 of NW_018922699.1, forward strand.
TATTAGTTAGCTTTTTATTTGGTTGAATGTAGGTTTTCATTTGGTTGAATGTAGTGGCTTGTGCATTATTTTGGCTGTGGCAGATTTGGAGGTTCAATGTAGGTTGCTGAATGAATTTGGTTGAATGCAAGGGTTGTTTGTTTTTTGGGTAAGATTTGGCACACAAGGCAAAAGACCCAGAAACTGCAAACAGAGCAGTACAACAAAAGCAAGGCATAAAGCCTACACTAATCAAAGCAGAGCTTAATCTGTGAAACACTTCAAAATCCAACATTTGAAATCCATGAAATACCATATATAGTTGAAAAATATACTCCAAAACTTCATCTAAAACAGCCATATGTTGAAAAATATACATTCCATCATCTGCAATACATCAAAAACTTCATCTAAAAAATATACATTCCAACTGTTGAAATACATCCCATCCAAAATAGCCATCAGTTCAAAATACAGATTCCAACTTCAAAAATAGCCATCAGTTCATACACATTCTACTATGAAATATACATTCCAACATTGCTTAAACATCATCCAAAAGACACTTATGTTCAAAATACACATTCCAACATCTACTAGCCCATCTGTTGAAGCCAAACTACCAAGGCATCCGTTCAAAATACCCATGAAAGCCATCATCTCTTTTACCTCCATGGCCTTGCCCTTTTTGCAGGGGATTTGAACCTTTTCCCTGCTGGCCTTGAACTGTTTTGAGTGGTAACAGCAGACTCAGGTTGTGAGGTTGGAACTGGTTGTGAGCTTGGACCTGGTTGTGAAGCAAGATTGGTTCCACTTGCTTGGCTAGCAACATTGGTTGGTTCCTACAAATGAAAATAATCACAATTACAACTCAAATGAGTCCAATTAAAACATTCAATCATAATTTGACATCTTTTACCTATAATGTAGCAGTGGCTCCAGTTCCTCTTCCCACGCATTTTCTTCTTCCTGTCCCTGTCCCTCTCCCGCTGCCTCTTCTGCCATCTGCCCTTCCACAATTAGTAGCATTATGGCCCTCTCCTCCACAGACTGAGCAATGGATTACAATTCCATATCTCCTAAGCTTGGTGGCACCCTTTGGGATCTCATCAACGGGTCTAGTCCTTGCCTTCTTTGGCCTACCACTCTGTTTGTGATACAGTGGGGGTTTGATTGGCGCATGACCTGATTTCCTCCATAAGGTTTGGCTTGGCATTGGTGAAATGTAATTGCTATAAGCCCTATCATAAGCTTCTCTCTTATACACCTCATTGACATAACTCATTGGGCTTCTCTGTTGCCTTGATATTGCAGCCATGGCATGGCAACATGGGATACCACAGAGATCCCATTTTCGACAAGAGCAAGAGTGAGTATTTAGATCAACTGCATATTGCCCACCAAGCATATGGGTGACTTGAAACTTGTTTCCACCTGCATTATGTGCAATGCATGAACCACTCTCTTTCAAATTTTTTTCAATAATCTGAAAGATTCTTGGCCCAACTCTTTGAGGCCATTTCACTTCCTTTTGTCGTGCAACTCTCAACATCAAATAGGTTCTTATCCTTTCCACCATCGTGATGATTGGTTTATCTCTTGCCGTCAAAATGGCAGCATTGAAGCATTCACATAAATTGTTCAGCAGTATATCACACTTGCTCCCAGTAGTAAAGTGAGACCTGCTCCAATGAATTGCAGGCCTAACCTGAAGCCATGCATGAGCTGGGGCAGATATTTCCATAATATTGTCCATCTCAGCTTCCCACCAAGGAAGTGTTGTACTTCTAGCAGCAGCCCATAGCCTCTGTTTAAGTGACAAACTACCATGCCCAGCAACTTTGAAATTATTGTGCAGATGCCTTACACAATGCCTATGTTCAGCATCCGGCTTTAAAGCCTCAATTGCCTGCCCCAATCCTTTTTGTTTGTCAGTGATAAAAACCCACCCATTTCCACTGCCTTGTCTATAAAATCACCATCTTCTTCATCATCCTCCCCACCTTCAGGTTCATCACTTTCTACCTCAACTTCCTCTGCCTCACCAAATTCTTCCTCTATCTCAACATCCACGAACTCATATTGCACATTTTCTTCATCAGCATCATACCCAGGAGCAGTGTCTTCGTGATGTTCAGCATTTGCAGAGAATACTGGGGACTCAACATTTAGAGGCCTAGGTGCTGGATTTTCAGTTATGTATAACACAAACAGCTGCCTCGGTTTCATCAACTTCAATGCTCCAAAATAATCCTTATCTGTCCTAATTTCTACCCAACCATTTGTCCTGTGCTTGTAATAGTATTGAATGTTCTGCTCATCATACCCAAGATGTTTAACCATTTCAAATAACTCAAGCATTGAAACTTCATCTGCATCTTGCCCATCAATCCATTGTACAATACCTCCCATATATAAACCATCAGCAAAATACCCACCGTGGTGTACTTCAAGTGTGAACATGTCAGGATTAGCTGCAAAACAATTAATTTTCTCATTCATTTACTATGCACCCTATACAGTACAATATACATTTACTATCTACCCTATACAATAACATACAATACAAACTCAGACAAAACTCATACACAACCCGACAAACAATAAACAAACAACATGCATAGGGACCACATTCACAACCCAACCTAAGTTCAGTCAACAAACAACATCCATAGGGACCACTTTCTTCGAATTTTCTTATGCTTTTTCATTGAGTCCACCAATGAAATCCGACAACAACCAAGAATAAAACCCAAACAATTGCATCAAATAAAAAACTGCTTACTGTATTTGGGAGCTTCCCCACCATCTCTGATTTTCATTGTGTTTGTTTACCAAATCACCCTTGTCGAACTCGTACTCTTTCTCCCAATTCGAATCTCTCAGTCGCCGTACTCTGTCTTTCTCTCTCACCCTTTTTCGAATTAGTCGCTTTCTCTCCTTCACTCAGCCTTTTTCGAAAAAGTGAACGAACCCTAACTCTGATTTTGGGAATTGACCATACGAAGGAAGCAGTACGAAAGGACGATATTACCCTCTCACGTGGTTTTTTTGACGGGCATTTGGATGGAATTGGGGAAAACCTAACGGCGAGGGTGAAATTGGCGATTAAATTTAATACGAAGGCTAAATTGGCTGAATTTTTTTTTCAGGGTGGACATTTCAACAAGCCAAATAGTCTAGGGGGGTTTTAACCCATTTACCCTATTATTATGTATATATAGAAAGAGGGCTTTACAGCCTAGAGGTTACATGGAGGCCATGGACCTATTTGATGTTTTGATAATTCATATTTATGCTTTATAAATAAATGTATTGAGGCATCTTAAGTTTGAATCGAGAACTATCAGGGCACCCCGACATAGGTGAGTTTCTTTTAGTCAAGACTAGAGGCTCCGGAAGCCACGATGTCTTACTATATGTCAAGCTAAGTCTTCGGCGGTCCAAACTCAACCCACGAAATCAAACCAAGATTTTCAAAGGATTGCATGCATGTGGCAAAGGCTTCATAAGGAAAGAAATCAAGATGAGTTATGACAATCTGGAGTATTCTCATAGTATTCTCATAGAAGAGAAAATCAAGCAACCATATTATCTCAATCAATGCAATCCCACGGATTTAGGAGGCCTCAAAGGGAAAGATTTCAAATATAGTTGACCTAGAGCCATTTAATGGCCAATCCATGGGCTGACAAATACCCTATAAATACCTCTCCAAGAAGAAAAGCAAAGGACAGCAACTTGAGACACAAAAAAACCTACTTTTTTTCTTTCACTTTTCTGTCCTTAGACTAGGTTTTATTTTCCAAGCAAGTAGACTATATCAATTCTTCGCTTTCTCTTGCATTTATCATTACGTTATTTTTAGATTCAAGTTTATTGCTTTACTTTTAATTGTTATGGGATTTTCTTTAAGTTTAATTTAATTTCAAATTGCATTATTTTATGCCTTATCGTTCATACCATTCTTGTTTCGTTCTTACTTAATTTACATTTGTTGTTGCTTTGATCTTATTTTTACATTTACTTTCTTGTTATTTAGTTTAATCGCTTATTATAATTAAATGCGCATCATTATCACTAAATCCCAAAAGAAATCCTTAAAATACCCATATGAAGCCTAACCATCCTCGACTATGAAGTGAAAGAACCTAGGCCAAGAGGAGGTTCCTTGCTCGGCCGATCAATCGACTGGTTAGAAGTCAGAAACACGAACACAAAAATCCAACTTTTCCATTCAAGCCAATCAGTGGCTTGGTGGTGGCACACCTACGCAATCCAAGAAAAGAAGGACCAAATGTTCCTTCCATTGGCCACCTCGGCCGAAAAGAGGGAAACAACCATCATCATTTCTAAGCCTTCATATAAGTTTGCTCAACCGGAACACAAAAATCATACAACAGTCATTCCAAAAATTTTGACTTACCATATTGCTTTTTCACCCTCCTCTTCAATCTACTTGGGCATGATTTCTTCCTTGGACAACAACACACCGAATGAAACATGGCAAATCGAAACAAACTCGTGATTCCTTGAAAGTGATTTCTTTTGTTGCACTACACAACTGTAAACACCATCTCTATAGTCTTTTTTTATGAGTTCTGTTGTGTTTGGATTTGCTTTAATCCTAGACTCCCTCCCTTTATCTTGTTGCAGCTTATGTTTTCATTCTCTCTTATCCTCCTACTAGCTTAATGGACTGTTCAATCTGTGCACTTCCCTCACGTGACCAATTTTTTCTCTTGTACTTAGCTTTATATGTACTAGTTTTTGTAATGCTTTCTCTGCCTGTACCGGAATACATGTCCCTTTGTATGCTTAAACTAGTACATTACTACATGTCGAATTGTTTTGCTATATTAAATCGGTTACTCAATTAAGATGTCTTGAAATCAGAACCATTGGATCAATTAAAATTGAATCTAATGGTTACCAATAAGGGTGGGCAAGGTCCAGATTGGATCGATTTTATCTCGAAACCATAACCAAACCAATTACAATATAACGATTTGGTCTGGTTCGGTTTTGGCAAAAGTCTTGAAGAAAACCAAACCAAACCAAACCAATTTAAGACAATTTGGTTCGGTTTGGTTCGCCGGTTTGGGCCTAAGCCAAATTCTCTTTCCTTTTGCATTTTTTCAATATTGTTAGCCCAATTACAACCAACAAATTCACAACTTGCTCCATACTTAAATCATTTTCTAGAATACAAAACCATCCTAAAGCTCAACATGCCATAAAACTTCAAATTTCAATTACTAATATAGCTCAATTCAAATATTCATAAATAGTTATGACCTAATTGGAGTATTATACATGTAAAATATAATATAAATAATAAATATACACATAAACAGTCCGGTTTGATTTAGATTGGTTTACAAAAACTCAAAACCAAACCAAACCATATACGATCCAGTTCGATTTTTTCTTGGTCAAAATCAAATCAAACCGGTAATTAGGGTTTAGTTCGGCCGGTTTCATCAGTTCGACCGGATTGATCCCCACCCCTAGTTACGAAGGTTATGTACATGTAAGGACCGAAGAAAAATCGTTGAATAAAACCCCCTTTCCATATGAAAAAACATTTCGGCAAAGGGAAAAAAATGTGTTATTTTACATAGACGTATATACATAAGGGTTTTTTGGTCGTTTTGAAAAAAAGATAAAAGAAAGAGTTTTTCTATTTAAACCCCACACTTCTCTTTGTTCACTTGAACTTCCAATTCAAATTTTTACAATTTGTAAGAAAACCCCACTATCTTCCCAAACTACCCTTAAATACACACCCAACCAAAAAAAACTCATCAACCTCACACCCTATACCCCGCTATTTTGCCCCTCACCACTCTACTACTTGAAGCTTAGTGATTAACAACTAATTATAGCTATCATTACTTATTGTAAAACAAAGAGACTCACAATCTTTACCTTCCTTGAGGAGCCCTGGCCAAATTATTGAATAAAATTTAGAAGTTTGCTTGGGGAAATCAATAGGTTGTCTTCTTGATGACGACTTTCCACATTACATACCACAATTGATGACCCACTGTAGGGGGCTTTTTCGTTCCGGCAGCTACTGTGGGCCTGGGCTGCCGTAAGGAGCAAATTGAAGAAAATATCCCCTGTGTCTGAGTTCAAAGATCAGACCCCAAAATGTTTCAAAAGGATAGTAAAGCCTTAGGAAACACCTTGGTTACCTTCACCAACAAAAAATAATGGCTGCTTACAGATAAATTCTTAGTGCTTACAGGTAGAATCTTAGCTTGGCATGAGAAGCTTGTGGTATGGGAGCAAAGTTGTCATGAGTTTAGCACTGAAGAGAGAATTTAAGTGTTCCTTAGGGGAAAGATGAGGTATTAAGGTAGGAGAGCAAGGGTTTTGCAAAGAGGTTTGGTTGAGAATGAGGGAAAGAGAGAAAAGGGTGGCTTGAGCCTTTTTCCGGCAGCTTGATAGAGACTCTGTCAGTCTGCCAGAAGAGGAAAAATGGGGGAAAAAGATGAATAGAGCACGAATTTGCTGGGTTTTGCAGGTGAGAGAGGAAGCTTGCTCTCTGGATGTGGATGATTTTCGTTGGGTAGAAGAGGCCTTATTTATAGCCGCTGGAAGTCATCTGTTTCCAAGAAACCCTAATGACTTCCATCCTGTTTTGCCAAGTTTTTCCCTTCCTTTCTCTCCTCATCCTTTCAATCATCTTCTTTTGGTGAAATCTACTCTGCTCCTTTGCATAAAATCAGGGATTTTGGGAGCTCAAGGCCCCCTTTCCCGCGACTGCCTTTGTGAAGCATTCCTATTTTCAGATATCCCTCTTCCTCCCTCCCTCTCCCTTTTTCATGGTCAGATCTGAAGAGGGAAAGAACTGGGCATACATGCTGGTTCGAAGGGTAGCTCCTTGTGCGCCAATATCTTTTGGTTCCTTAGATGCTTTGCTTGAAAACTTGTTCCTTCCCTCCCAGTAGCCTTTCACGTGTGGATCCCTTGGCTTCTTTGTGGCTCACCTCTTCAGCCAAGTGCTGAGGGCTTTGGATCCCCTTTATTCAAATTGTATGGGTTTTTTAATATGGAAAATCAAGTTATCCAATAAGTGGGCTAAATTCACCAAACATTTGGGCTTCGTGGGCTATCTAAGGTAATGGGCTATTTTTACTAAGGTAATGGGCTATTTTGGTTAATTTTAGTGGGCCACTTTGGTTGAGATATTTTCTCTTTTGTGCTTACCCATGTTTTTGGGCCTAAGAAATGGGCCTGAGTTCCGAGGCTCCAAAGCGACCCGGAACCTCCATTTCTCGGTCCATCAATGGGCCTTATGACAACTTATTACCATCCATACCACAACCCACTCAAGCAAGTCCCGTGCATTCGAGTGGCTTGGGCCCACTTAGGCTTGTAGCGTGGTTGGGTGTGTAATAATGATTTCCTGCTTGGCATGGCATATCGCTTGGCATACTTTTAATCATTATGCTTGATGGGATAATTAGCATGGATTTGCAGAGCTAATGCACTTTATAATCTTAATCTTGATTCCTAGCATGACGGATTATTTATTTGGCATGGCACGTGGAGTGTGACTCGTGCACGACAGTCTTTTGTGTGCTCCAAGTCGGGTTTTTCCTTAATAAGGTGTTGTACTGGGCCGATAATTTATTTGGGCCTCAACACCCACAAACCACTATTTGCATACCGTATTTAGGGTTTGTGAAGAGAAGATGAGAGTGTGGCTTTGGGAGCAAGCCTTACTGTTTGGTTTCTTGGATTGAAAGAGATAAGTAATATGAGAATAGGGTGTATAGGAGTTTGTGTTTTTCTAAAACTTAATATGAAAAGTGGTGGGGGGGTGTGTGTATAGATGTACTATGATTAAGCATTAATTTGGATGAACTTTTTTGTCTTTTTACACAATATAAAGCTTAAGAGATTAATGGTTTTTAATAAATTTAAAAAAAGAAAAAGAAAAAAGAAGAGATTAATGGTTTAAATATTAGGGTGAACAAAGTAAGTTGGGTTTAAATAGAAAAACTCAAAGGAAAGAAAACAGGTTGTTTTGGTCGTGTATGCGTAAGGTCAAAACCCTAGAATAAACCCTTAGGCTGTTTCCCTCTGAAAAACCCGTCGCCCTGTGTTCGCTTCGCTTCCGCAGTTATCAGGTGAGCTCAGTTCGTTCGGCTTCAATAATGGGTCGCAAACTCAAAGACCTCTCCAATCTCAGCGAACCAGAAGCTCAGGAGACCCAAAACCTTCGCGAAACCAAAGCTGAGAGGAAGAAGAAGAAGCAGAAAAACAAAGACCAAGAAGAACAAGGCCAACTAACCCAACTCAGTCCCAAGAGAAAGCTGGAAGAAATTGCCCCTCAAGAAGAAAACACAGATTCTAATAAGAAGAAGAACAAGAAGCACAAGAAATCCAAAGATAAGGAGCAAGAAACCGAAAACAATGTGAAGGAGCCACAGAGAAATGGGGATGCCGACGAAGGTGAATCTAGAGAACAGGTTGTTGTGGTTACTGGGAAAGATGCGAATGAAGCCAAATACAAGTCGTTGAATTCCTTTGCGGAAGCGAAGCTTCCGAGTGAGGTTTTGCGGTGCTGTGAGAATTTCAAGAGTCCTTCTCCGATTCAATCCCGGGCATGGCCATTCTTATTGGACGGCCGCGATTTTATTGGGATTGCGAAAACGGGGTCAGGTACGTATTGTGGTTTGGATTTTGGAAGTTGAAATTGGGGTTGTGTTGTGAGCTGTTTTGTTTGGTCGAGCTAATTCTGTGTTTTTTGTGCAGGTAAGACTTTGGCATTTGGGGTACCAGCTATTATGCACGTTTTAAATAAGAGGAAGGGTAAGTTTGCAAAGGGCCGAACTCCTCTTTGCCTTGCACTTGCACCTACAAGGGAGTTAGCTCAACAAGTACGTGCTTATTAACCCAAGACGCATTATGGGAACTAGTGTTTGATTCTCTTTTTTATTTTCGGTATGGATCATAGAATTGAAATTGTATGCTTTGCGGTGAGTTGTGTCTCTGAGGTGGCATTGAGTATTTCAGTGATTCAATTCACCTCTTGTAGCATGGGGTTCCAAGATTGTTTCCAGAAGGTTTAAATTCTCTAAGACCCTACATCCTTGAAAATTGAGTTAAGCCAGTCGGCATTTATAATCATGAGCCATGGGTATATATGGTGATGGGTCGTGATGCTCGGTTTTATTATGTAATGTTGATGGGATGTTTTGCAGTTATACTTGACCTAAAGGAAACCTAGAAAATAAGAAGGCTGGAAATCAGAGATATCATTATACTGTAAATTCAATGAAAAAGATTGCATAGTATGTGACAATATATGATCCAGACAATCTTCTCAAGAATTTTATTCTTATCTGAGAAAATGAAATGGGGTATCACTCACATACGTAGTGAGTAGAGATGGTCATATATTCCACTATAATAATACATAGATAAATTTTGAACAGAGATACTGCAAATAGCACATTTACTTACCAGAAAACTGAGAGAAGATGATAACCTTCTTTTACATTGTTGCTTATTAATAACCAATAAGAATGTTAGTGCTACTCTTATGTTCACATTGATAGGTCAAACCTGGAAAGAAAAAATGGGTGCTTGTAGTAGTAACATAAACAAGTCTAAGGGCTTAAAAATTGTAGTCTTGTGCAAATTAATTTGGAAGTGACAGTTCACTTAAACAGGGAAGCATATAATCCATGGACATTGACACAAATGTTGTCTCTCATCACAGACATAAGGTGTATTAATTGATTTACATGGGCATCTATCTAGTTTATTGGAAAAAAAACCATATATTTGCACATCTATCTACGTTTCTTGACAAAAATGTAGAAGTCAATTATAGTTTGCACTATTTTGTCAATGATGGTGAGTTACTTTTAGCTCTTGGGGTTAGCCCGAGTGGTGAGGGTGTGTGGAGAATGGGTTTGGATTAGGATAGGTCAAGGGTTCCGTTGCTCCCAATGTAAACAAAAAAGGGGAATTGTTTTTAAGCATACAAAGGATTCTCAATATGGGTGGTGTCTCTATGAATAATAGAGTGAAAAAAATTTGTGGATTTTGTTACCAGGTTGGAACTGGGTCATACTGATTTTCTTGTTGTTCTTGCATATAATCCTTTTTTAGCTGCTGCTTTGTCATGTGTTTTATTTATTGGATTAATTCAAGGCTAGTTCTTGAAAAGGGGGACTGACCATTTGTTTTATCTCTGGTTGCAGATTTCGGATGTTCTGTTTGAGGCTGGGAAACCTTGTGGTGTGATATCAGTTTGTTTGTATGGTGGAGCATCTAAAGGACCTCAAATATCTTCTCTGAAGTCTGGTGTTGTAAGATACTCCATTCGTTTGATTATATATGGCACAAATTTGATTTGATTTGATATTTCATGAAATTCTTCCTTCCCTTTCATTTAGACTTCACACTTGTTTACAGTTGACACTATATGCAATTGAATAAGAAAATATCAGAATCAACTTCAGAGTTTCTAAACTGGATCGGTCTTGTGACTTGGAAACCCGACATCATGATTGGGTTGGCTCTCTGGATTAAATTTTAATGCTAACTTGTCCTTTGCATAGACATCATGAGGAGACCTATGAATTCTCCATTATGATGTATGGAATTTTTTATATTTTTTATTGAAAGCTTTGCCTGTAGTTAATTGTGGTAAAATGATGGAGGATTCTATTATGCAAAGCTGATCCTGTAATTGATGTACTCAACAGTTTTCCTTTTTCGCTTTCCCTTTTTCACGGCTGAAGATACTGAAGTATAGATGGTAATATTGACAAAACATAATATTCGGAGAAATTACAGGGCATTTCTGGTGAAAGTACCAAAATGATATATTGGAAAATTGTTGTATCAAATGTTGGTACTCATTAAAACTTAAATGTCAAAGAAACACAGTGGGTAGGAAGGATGCAACTACCTGCATCTAAGCCATTCAAAAATGATCTAAGGAATAAGCAACAAGTTCTCATTTGAAAATCTTAATTGTTTGCCTATATATGTGTACTATTTAGATTATATTCTCTAGCACTTTGGTACTGCATTGCATGTTAGTTATAGAGTTTCTGGAGTTTATTTTTGGGAGTTTCACTAAAATACCCAAAATGGGGGCTGAAATTATAAAAATACCCAACACCCAAAACACTTTATAAACATACCCAAAACTCATCATTACACACACTCAAAACCCATTTATAAACATACCCAAAACCCATCATTACACAAATACCCAAAATCCATTTTGGGTATGTTTCTATGTTTAAATAGTGCTTGGGTATTTTTATAAATACATGTCTAGGATTGGGTATTTTTATAAATATCTATTTATTTTTCAAATAGAAATATCAGTAGGAGGGAATGAGAGGAAGGAGACAGAAGTTTTTTATTTGATCTGAACGGAGTAGGTTATTTTGTTAAAATGGCTTGGTTATAGTTAATAAGAGCGTTTTCATTCTGGCAATTAACAAATTCCTACTTTTGTATAGTATATATATTTTTATCCATCTGTTCTGCATTTCTGTATTTTTGTATTCTGTAGAGCTTATGTGTTTGCATTGATTATGTGGTTCATCTTCTTATGATTGGTTTCCGTACACTCTTCTGTGCTCTCAGGACATCGTTATTGGAACTCCTGGTCGTCTCAAGGATCTCATTGAAATGGGTGTGTGTTCCCTGAAGGAAGTATCTTTTACGGTAAGTAACATTGCCCAAAGAAACCTGTTTCTCAATTACTATGATCAACTAGGATCTGCTTTTACTTGATTCAATCATATGTCTGGTCCTTTTCTTATGGTGATTAATGTTGCTGGAGTGTCATGAACTAGAATTTGAGTTTAACGATTGCAAATCAGTCTGGAAGTGAAGCAATTTGAAAATCATGCTTTCCAGTGTCCACTATAAAGATTTATTTAAACTATCTTGGAATAGTGGCAAGTCTTTTGCTATGGAAGATCTGGAGATGATCATGGTATAGGCCAATTGTCCCCAAATGCCCCATATTAGAATTCAGAGCTAACTGAAGATTTCTTTGTATTAATAAGAATGTTATCTATATATATGGATGGGTGGCCCTATGATATTTTCAATCTACTTGCAGCATCAGGAACGAAGTGACTATCTGCTAATGCACTTTAATGTAGTGAAAAAGCCAGTCCTGAATTGACTGCTTGCTAATGCACTCTATTTTAAAAGTCTAGTGAGAAAGCCATAACGTAGAAGTGGTTATTTAATATGACTGTCAACCTGACTTGGTGAAACCAAGCCACTCTTAGTGTAGCGAGTCTTGACGGATTTCGGAGAACTTATTCTCAGTTTTCCTATCAAATGCATCTTGACATCCTGAAATGCTTCACTTATGGCTGCACGCTTGATGCTTTGATATCTCATTTGGGTTTGTACAATTGTTTTGTACCATTCTAAAAATCTTATAACACCTACATTTGATTTGATTTAGTTTTATGATGCTAATAGACACTACTGCATTGAATTTGTCATTTTACTTGCAGTTATTTTTTAAATCGGTTTTTGTATTGATTAAATTTCATTGCCTTTGGATGTGAAAATTTTATTTTATTTTATTTTATATATATGGAATATTATAGTAGCTTTATAGATCTCAAGAGAAGTGAGATGGGCAGTAATTTTCTGTAGGTCCTTGATGAAGCAGATCGAATGCTTGACATGGGGTTTGAACCAGAAGTTCGCTTTATATTGGGCCAGACATGCTCGGGTATGTGATATAGTATTAATAGTTTTCTATTTATCCATCTTTCTTTATGTGTTATAAATACAGTTCTTCTCTAGACAGGATGTGGTTGATCACCATTTAGAGCTTAGACTTTGGGTTTCTAGTCTTGGATTGGTTAATCGTGTCAGTTTTACATTTTAAGAAACCTAAATTCGAAGCTCTAAAAGGCCCTGCAATAAATGGGATCAAAGTTGAATCAAATTGAGCATAAGAGATTTTGTCAACACATCTGCCCTATAAGAAAGAATGGACATCCTGCACAGAGAATCTCAACTCCTATATATAATAAATACATAAATATAATATACGGATAGTTCTCTTCTTAATCCCTCATGAGAACCAAAAGGGATCGCATAGTAGTGGATACCCTGCTATGTGGTCCAGTGACTTGAACTATCTAAATTTTAGATCCCATATAAGTATCATATCTGCGAATAATCATGAAATTGAGGAAGTGTTTGACCATTATGATTATTGTCATGAACATTGTTGTTATTATTATTTTTATTATTTCTTTTGTTAATTGTAATCCTTGAATGGCGTCTGTAAGAATGGATCATTGAATCGTGTTGAGGTTGGACTCACATGCAATACCTCTTGTGTTGTTTTTCTTTTTCAAAAGGGATCTGCCATCCCTCTTCATATGTATTTTGTATATAGGAGTGTTCAAATACCAACTTATTAGTGAGTTGGGCATTAATCACTATGTTTCATTTTTTAGTTCTCCTTAAATGAACATCTCTGCAAAAAACCAGTCGATTTGGAAATGCTTTAATCATCTAACTATGATAAAATAAATTTGAAAAACAGTGATTTGGACGAAATAATGAAAGGATTGTGATGCTGATCAAATGGCTAAATAATTTTTCAATTTGTTTGATTCTTTTGCAAGAATGATCCTTGAAGGGGACCTGAAAAATGGATGGTTCAGATTATGTGATCACATCACGTGGTAGACCCAGAAAGTTGTTACTCCCTTCCTTTGTCGTCTTCCTAACCAAGTTCCACAGTTTAGCCCCCACTTAGTAATAGAGATTCTTTTGACCTGTTTAGATGGAATTCTCAGGCCGACAAAATGGACCCTTAGAATCGAAACATTTGGATGTACTGTCTGCAAATTTATTTTCCAATCTATCATGATTTTCGTAACATCTTGGTTCAAAGGACATCATGTTGTGTTCAAGTCCTCTAGTTTTGGTAAAGGACTAATGAAGTCTAAAAGATTTCAATTACTTGTTTAAATAACTTATGAACTACTTTTTTCTCTTGAGTACTCCATAGTCATATGGAGAAATTATGTGAGGAATTATAAGAACTTCAGTATATGTTAATTGTTTATTCAATTTTTCGAAGTAACCACTCACCTATATTTAGGCATATGTACATATCTAGTAACATGTACAGATTTAGCAGTGTTGATTATCATTATTTTATATGAAAACTGTTTTTTTGTTTTTTTTAAGATAATCATATAAATGAAAGTGATGTTAAATTATGAGGGGCCTGGAGGCAATTCAGTTACAAGAGACCTACGAATTTGGCTTTTGTAGATGTTCTCAAGCCGTAGATAATCAGGCAAAAGGTGTTCTGTAGTCGATAGTATATAAATTGGAGATGATGCTTGCCTAAATATGAAATAAGAAGCAATGCCTATTTTCACCAGACTGTTCTCCAGAGGTATCATGTAGAGTACCATGAGAAATTTGATTTTGTGACATGATTTTATTTAAGACTTTACACCACAAGTTAGGTTGTATGTATTTAAGTTTGCTCCCAAGTTTTGGGTGATGTAGGGTCTCCCCAACTTATACCTTATATTTCAATATGTCTGGATTTTTCTAACTGACCAGGTAAGTTTCGTAGTCTATTTTCATTCTGGTGATGATGATATACATCTGTTGACTATGTGCAGAACGCCAGATGGTAATGTTCAGTGCTACATGGCCTCCTTCAGTTCATCAATTAGCCCAGGAGTTCATGGATCCCAATCCTGTTAAGGTGCGAACTCTCAATTTTCATGACCTTTAAACAATTTCCTATCCACCTTTGGAAAAGTATTAAACATTTGCTTCAGGTAGTTGTTGGTTCAGAGGATTTAGCTGCCAATCATGATGTCATGCAGATAGTTGAGGTACAAATTCTCAACACTTGTGAAGCCTATGTGACCATCAAATGTTTATTTTATTAATTAAATATATATGTACTGCAATGATACCTTCCCTTTCATGCTCATAGGTCTTGGATGACCATTCACGTGATGGACGCTTGGTTACTTTGCTAGAAAAATACCACAAAACCCAAGAGTAAGTGTTGTTATATTATCTCCCGGTATTATATATGTAAGTTGTGCCTTAGTCAATCCCTTGCTGATTATTTCAGACCTTGTGTTGTGTATGTGTGTGTTTTGTGACACAGAATCCACTTGCTTTACCTGTCTCTATATATCACAAAAATGGAGCTCTTAGTTACTTTCCTGATCATGTATTTTGATTTCGTGTGTTGCTATCCTACTAATACCGATGTTACACTGCTGCCCAGGAACCGAGTTTTGGTTTTTGTCTTGTACAAAATGGAAGCTACTCGTGTTGAAAATATGCTGACGAAAGGGTAAACTCCTTGATACATGGTGATAAGGCAGATAGTTGTTGCCATTTATACTGAAGATATTTGAGGAAAGCTACTGATGGTTTTTATTGCCGTTTATAGGGGTTGGAAGGTTGTTTCTATACATGGTGATAAGGCACAAACTGAGCGTACTAAGGCACTATCTCTATTCAAGAAAGGAAGCTGTCCCTTGATGGTATGTTGTTCTAGATAAGAGATCTATTTACGTGCCTAATTGCAGTTTAGTGAAAACACAGTGACCTCCCTTGGGGTGCATCAAACAAAATACATTGCTTAAAATTGCAACTGGAGTAAATTTACATGCCTAATTGCATTTTGGTGAAAAAACAATGACCTCCCTTGGGGCACATAAAACAAAATACAGTGCTTACAATTGAAACCGGAGTAAATTTACATGCCATATTGATGATGCTTGTAGTCTCCTAAGCAGGGATCCCTCTCTTTAAGATAAACAGTCCACATTATTAGGGCCTGCTCTGTAATGTGATCCAATGATCTGAACTGATTAACTATTCGATTATCATCATTTTATCGGAAACACTGTATGCATCAGTATATTTGGTCACGATTAGATGACCAAATCGTTTCTGATTTCGTTGATTTTTGTAAGGATGATTCTTGAATGTAGGTTTAAGAAATGGGGATGAGATCACATTGGGAGTGAGTTCCGCATGCATCATTTTCTTTTCTTAAAACGAGGGATCCTCTTTAGCAGGGACTCCTAATTTGTATCCAAACTTTTTGAACTCAGTTAGAAAAATCGGAAATAAGGTAAATTGAAAGAATAAATTTTTACTAGAACGAAACTGGGAAGATAATGATGATGACAAGGACCCCCAAATAGCTTGGACAAGCATGGTGAGTGTGTTTACCAAAACAAGGTAATGTTTTTGTATTTTCGTGGAAGTCCAGGGAGGTTTGTACAATCCACTCAACTATTTTTATGGTTTTCTTTTAGCAGATTTAAAATGTAACTTGTGATTGGGCAACTTGTGGTTAGCACACGCTTCTATTTGGAAGGACCTGTCTGTTAGTGTTTGAAGAGATATTTTAAAATTCTTCTAGCTGTATCTGTGAACAGTGCTAAAATGTAGTGCATTTGATCTGAAACATATTTCCAGATAGCTACTGATGTGGCTGCTCGGGGATTGGATATTCCAGATGTCGAAGTAGTGATTAACTATAGTTTTCCCCTTACTACTGAGGATTATGTCCACCGAATTGGACGGACTGGACGGGCTGGTAAGAAGGGTGTTGCTCATACTTTCTTCACACATCACAACAAGGTAATACTAAATATATTAAATCTATATTTTACAAGTTCTGTAGAACTATTATATGAGAAAAATTCTTAGTCCAACTACTATCAATTATGTGACTATTGCAGGCACTTGCTGGGGAGCTGGTCAATGTTCTCAGAGAGGCCAAGCAAAATGTGCCAGAAGCCTTATTGAAATTTGGCACTCATGTTAAGAAAAAGGCATGCATTTAGTTCTCTTTCATCCTCTTCCCTGCTGCATAATTCACATTCATGTTCCCATTGTATGTGTTCTTTTAGTCTGCTTCCATGATTGGCATTTTGACAATCTTTTTGGTTTTCTGGTTTTCTTCTTTCTTTGGGGTATTGAAATGCAGGAGTCCAAACTTTATGGGGCTCACTTCAGAGAAATTCCTGTGGATGCTCCAAAGTCCAAAAAAATCACATTTGACAACTCTGATGACGAAAATTAATTTGCTTTCAGATATGAACCCATTTTTTCACTCCTGTGGTAAGACATAAAGTTGGTCATGGGATCCTGGCTGCAGGGTTAATGTGCATTGATCTCATTGGGGACAAGCTTTTTATTTCTTTTATATTGTTCTTGCCACATTCTATGTAATATATGAATAAATTTTGTTCTCTTTACCATTTCTTTTCTTCGCTTTTTGATTTTATTCCCTAAAATTGTAATTCATGGATGCTCAATGAGTATTTATTTTTACAAATTTGTGTAATACCTTGAAACTTGTAGATTGAAAGCTTGGCTTGGAAAGCATTCTCGAACATTTACTCTTGTGGGGGTTTGGGATTTTATTTGTTTTAAAATTATTATTT
The DNA here is from genome assembly GCF_002207925.1 of Prunus avium. The sequence continues at coordinate 235,021 of NW_018922699.1, forward strand.
TGAAACAATTTTTTATTGTTTCGCCAAACGGTCAAACTAACGGAGGCTGTAAATTGGTTGAATTTTAATACGTTAGGGTGCAAATTAATTAAATTAAAAACTCATGGCTCATGTTAATAATGATTCCAAATTTGCAGGGAGTTAAGTATCGTTTATTCGAAAAAAACTATTATGGAAAATGGACACGACAAATAGAAGTTTTGGATGATACAACTGATCGTATTTTTGGGAAATTATTTAATTTATATTCATTACGATATTTCCAGGAAAATAATGGAGTTTTGATCTCTCTTTTTCTTTGGCAGCTTATACAAGCGTTGCTAATTATCCAAAAAAACAAAAAAAACCAGAAAAAGAGAAGAAATGTGAGACTATGCGTGTCTTGTTAGAACTTTCTGCCCTTCAAATTCTCTGCTTAAGCAAACACGTTTGTATCAGTAGACAATTCACAATTGGTTGAATGAACAATTTTTAAAAATTATTATTTCCCATTTAAGAGAATCTCCCTATTCATATAAAAATCTCCAACAGGCTATTCAAACTAAAATTTGCTACTTGACTATTTTGTACAACTAGTAGGACTCTTCAATTTAATTAATGTAGTATACACAAAAGAGGAATTAATTAAATAAAATATTAAATAAAGCAAAGGCTGCCTTTTATTGTTCACTTAGCCCAATGTAGGCTTTTATTTTTGTTGTTCCAAAACTTAATAAGGCCTTCTCATGGGGGCTAAATCTAAAAAATCCCAAATTTTGGCATAATTTCATCCCAACGCATGTATAGGGAAGGAGGGAATTTTGGGCAGACTGGTTTTTGGGGGGTATTTGGCCCAGCTTTCCAATCCAGGCAGAAAATTTGTGGGCCCCAAATTGAAGGCAACTTGCAGCACGTGAAGGAAAGCAAGAGAAATTGAGGAGGTGGGCCAGCCCTGTAGGCTACTTGAAGGGAAAGTTACTGACGCGTGGCTCAAGATGGGCTTGTAGTCGTTGCCATCTAATGGCTACAATTCAAACAGCCGAATTAATTTTTTATTTATTTCAAATGTAATGGCTAGTTTAAACCAACGGTTGTGATTAAAAAGTGACTGGGTCAACAAAAAAACAAATGATCCAATGGCTAAAATTAAAATCCAACAACTAAAATAAATAAATAAAATATTATAAATTAGATCTAACTCCAAAACACATTCGAAACTCTACAAATCCTCATTAAAGTCTATGAAATAAAATGTTATTGTATTTTTTTAAAAAAGTGAAATTATATTATATTTTGGAATTTGGATTTTTTTAAGTTAAAATCTTCAGAAAATTAATTCACGAAGGTTGAACCAAAAATTATGTCAAGAAAAATTAACGAGAAAAAAAAAATTAAGGGTTAACCTTTTTAAAACAATTTAATAAAGTTACGGACTTAAATTATGATTCTGCATAGTTGGAGGAAAAAACTATTTGAGTCTTGGAAATACATGAATAGTTGTATTTTGAATGGGAGAAATTTGGGTTTAGCCCCATTTGGGTTGGAGATGGCCTAAATGTGTTAAAAAGTGAAAACGTCCACTTTTTTGTAAAGTGAATGAGGAGTCTCAGATTTGGTGAGTGGGTTTGACAAAGATGTTGGAGAAGTTTTGTTGATATGGCTCACCTAATTTAGTGTCCCAAAGTCTTTCAAGAGGCTATTGGAGATGCTCTAACAAATACAACTATGCATATTAATAAATTAAGAGGATTTTTAAGTCTAATGGTCCTTGAACTCTAACCCGATTCGCATTTGGTTTCTCTATTTCCAAAATCGTTCCCGTGGTCCTTCAACTTCAGTTTCGTTAGGACAAATGGTCATGCCATCAATTTTATTAACTTTTTCTGTTATATTTGAGCATGTGCATGGTACATGGTACTAATAAAGGTCAAATTCGAAAATTGCTTCACTCCTTGGGTACATGGGCAATTCTTAGTGCACCCAAACCCCACATCCACTTCCCTACCGCTGCAACTTAACTCTCCCCATCCATATATCTCCCTCCCTCCCCAAGCCAAACCCATTAAAACCCATCACCAATCGAGGAATGATATATCTTCCTTCCTCCAATCCAACAAAGCCATGTACAATCTTCACTTACCTTTTTTTCAAAAAAAAAAAAAAAAAAAAAAAAACATGATAAAGTAGGTTGAAGATATATCAAAGTCGAATTCAACCTCCCACTAAAAAAAATTAGTCTCTCAGGTCAAACTAATCCAACACAGTCCCAGTATTTAATCCAGTCTATGACAATTCGGCGTACCAAACAAGCCTTGAAACTTATAGCGGTTTACCTTATAATTGAAAGCTTCACTTGGCTCGAACATTTACAACATCAGTGGGCAGGGGTTTTGTGGGGGTTTACCTTGAAACTAATGGAAATGGACTATTGATCTAGAACTATTGTCTTGTCCTCTTTTTCTTTGGCAGCTTATACAAGCCTCGCTAATTACCCCCCCCCCAAAAAAAAAAGAGAAAAAGAAGAAATGCGAGACTGCGTGTCTTGTTAGAACTTTCTGCCCTTAAAATTCTCCCTCCGAGTCTCATTGGCCTTGGTTGCAACTTGCAAATGCGTTTGTATCACTCGACAATTCATAATTGGTTGAATGAACAATTTTTTAAATTATCATTTTCCATTTGAGTGAATCTCCCTATTCATATAAAATAATTAATTTTTGTAATTGTTACTAACAAATACTACTATGGATATTATTAATTAATTAAGATAATGTTTATGCTCAATTTTTTTTATATTTACACTAACACCACCTAAGGCTTTTGCTTTTTTCACAAAACCCCTTTAGGTTTCAGAAATTACACGAACACTCCTTGAGATTTTAAATTGTTTTTCACAAAACCCCTTTATGTTGATTTTTCGTCCAAAGATTTGTAATTTTATATAAAAATTTCTCCAAATGACAATGTTATCTTTTGAGATTAGGTTACACATATATTCATTAAGATTAATTTTATCATTTGCATACATTTTTAATGAAATTATCAATTTTTGGACTAGAAATCAACGAAAATGAATTTTGTGAAAACAATCTGAAACCTCAGTGGGTATTCGTGTAATTTTTGAAACCTTAGGGAGTTTTGTGAAAACACTAAAAACCTCAGGAGGTGTTGGTGTAAATAACTTTTGTTAAATCGGTCTTAAAATCTAGGCCCCATAGAAAAACTTAGATGAAGCGAAATGCTGGGAAATGTGATGCAATTGTCACATCGTCAAATCGTCAAATTTCATATTATGTTTAAGGGTTTTTATCATAAATGGTCCTTGAGATTTGCCAAATTATCACTCTTGGTCCTTTATATTTTTTTTTGACATTATTGGTCCTTAATGTTACACCTTATACATCAATTTGGTCATACCATTAGGTTTTGTCGAAATTTCTGTTAAATTGATGACGTGGCATGTATGCGGAGTCCACATATCCAATAATAAAAGGCCACGTGGATTTAAATAAAAAAAATTATGATTTGAAAATGTTTAAGAAATTAAATTTTAAAAAAACAGAAAACTAAATTTAAACCTTAAAAATAAAATATAAAAAACTCCAATCCAACTCCCCCCGCCCTGTCACCCCTTCTGTTCTTTGCCTCCCTCTTTTTATGCTCTCTCTCTCTCTCTCTCTCTCTGAGGGGTGGTGGCATGGGGAGGGGGAGGTGGAAGGGGAGAGAGGTGGAGGGAGGGGCTGAGTTTTTTTTTTCTTTCTCTTTTTTTAATTTTTTAAATAGATTTTAAATGTTAAAACTATTTATAAAAAAAACAATTTTTTTTTATTTAGATCCACATGGCATTTTCTCATTGGCTATGTGAGCATCACATATGTGCCACGTCAATAATTTGGCATAAATTTTTAATAGAATCTTACGGTGAGACTAAATTAATGTGTGAGGTGTAACAAGAAGGACCAATAATATCACAAAAAAAAAAAAAAAGACCAAAGGTGATAATTTTGCAAATATCAAGGACCATTTGTGATAAAAACCTAGTGTTTAATTATCTGGAGCGAAGAATTTAGGCCTGTGCCAGGAAAAATAGGTTGACAGACTAGCAATCACTATCAATACTAAATAGTGAATGGACGGTGACATATTAGCCATCACTATTTCTATTGAATTTCTGATGTTTTTTTGGTCAACTATTGAATTTATGATTCGAGTGCAGAACATTTTGATTTCAGGCATTAAGAATACTGGAAGGTCTATATGACATCATCCGCACTGGGCATCATATTAATGGGATTTGCACAATGTATAGGATCAAGAAGGTGGTCCGTGGTGTGTGGCTGCACTTGACTCTTGGATTATGGGAGCGCTTCCGCGCGGGTGGCCTGCTCACCCCCATCTTCCGTCGGCCTCTTTGATACCCCCCTGGTATCGGTTACTTCTCCTTGGTGGTGGTGGATCTGCTCTGGTGGTGCTGTTGGAATGCTCTGTGCGGCTGCTCATGTGTTCTATATCTAGGGTTTCTTTGTTTAATAGTTTATGGGCTTATGTTATTTATTTGGTTTTGTATCTTTGGGCCTTTATTTGTTGGTGTTGGGCTGCCTTTTGAATTGAGTTTTCTCAATTTGTAATGTTTCCCACTATTAATGAATATAGCTCCTTCACCAAAAAAAAAAAAAAAAAAAAGAAGTTGGGTATTGCTTAAATTTGCTTCCATTTTTATTTGAAGTTGCAGTCATGTCTGTCAAGTTTTCTCAAAAAAAATCTAAATTAGACAAGTGCTATCATTATCAGATTAAAATTCCCTATTAGGACAAAAATAAAAGGTTAAAAGATCAGAAATCACTATCAGTACTAAATAGTGAATGTTCGGTGAGAAAATCATAAGAGATTATATTCATTCAGGTACGAGTTGCTGCAGCGGATTGCAGACTGATTCAGATTAATGAAATGACAGAGATGGATGCTGACTGCGGAGGATGATTTTTGAGTGGAACAAATTAAACATTCAAGTACAAAGATTTTGAGCCGTTAGATTTAAATCAACACAATTCCAGTCAACTTGTTCCACATTTTGTTATATGTGGCAACACGTTGTTTTATCAGTCACGCCACTTCGTTTACTAATAGTTTCATGCTGCTTCAAGATTGGCAAATATTAGACCATTTCAGAAACAAGTTTCCTGGTAGTTTACAAAGGAAGAAAAAAAGAAATGAGGAAACTACAAGGTAATGAGTCTAATGAAAAAATTGACAAGTGCAGTGTGCAGGTGGAGAAGAGCAAAATGATCAAATTGACCATTTCTGTGGTAGAATGAAACAGTGGACCTGGTGCTAGAAATTAAAGTATAAAAAGGGAAGGCCATTTCATCCACATAAAACAATATCATTCAAGAATATCAATACATCATTCACACAACAAAACCCTTTTCTTCTAGCAAAAGCACTCTTCTCTATCATCTTTTCAGTTTCAAGTTTCAACCCAAAAGTTAAAGCACTAGTTCGCAGCAGTAGCAGCAGGAGAGGAGATGGCAGAAAGTGTGGTGAGCTTTTTGCTTGACAGGCTCACCTCCGTCATAGAAGAAGAGGTGAGACTACTGTCAGGGACCCGAGCAGAGATGGAGGATATCTTCGAGGAGTTAGAGCGCATAAAGGCCTTCTTAAGGGTCGCTGATGCAAAGGAAGACAGTGACCCCCAGCTCAAAGTGTGGGTTAAACAAGTTAGAGATGTGGCTTATCAGATTGAAGATGCGCTTGATATATTCAAGCTTTCTTATTCATGTGATCATGAGCCTGGATGCCATGTTTCCCTTCATGAGCTCTCTTGCATCTTTAACAAGTTGAAAGCTCGCCGGCGAATTGCTACTGATATTCAAGGCATAAAATCAAAAGTCAGAAGCCTCTCCGAGGGACGTCAGAATTACAAACTTGATGTTGACCCTGGCTCAAGCAAGGTTCAGAAACATAAGTGCAGTCAAGGGGATGCTCTTTTGCTGGAAGAGTCTGATCTTGTGGCAATCGGTGAACCTAAAAGGCAGCTGATTGAGTTGCTTATGCAGGAGGGTGGCGACGCTGGACGCCAGACAGTCTCGGTCGTTGGGATGGGAGGGCTGGGGAAAACCACCTTGGCCAAGCAAGTCTATAAGGATGCAAGAGTTAAGAAACATTTCAAGGTACATGCTTGGATCACTGTTTCTCAATCAGTCAAGATAAAGCAGCTCCTAAGACACATAGTTGAAAAAATCTTCAAAGTTATCAGGAAATCAGTCCCTGAAGAAGTTGATAGCATGGACACCAACCAGCTAAGAGAAAGAATAAAAAAAATGCTGCAGCACAGTAGGTACCTGATTGTTCTAGATGATCTTTGGCACACAGATGCCTGGGATGTCATCAATCATGCATTGCCTAACAACAAAGGTAGTCGAGTAATGATCACTACTCGTAATGCCTCTGTAGCCTCTGCCTCTTGCATGAACAATCACAGTATGGTCTACCATTTAGAGCCCTTGTCTCCAGAAGAGTCTTGGACTCTTCTCTGTAGGAAGACATTTCAGGAAGAGTCATGTCCTCCCAATTTGGAGGAAATCTGTCAATGCATCTTAAGCAAATGTGGGGGACTGCCCCTTGCAATTGTGGCAATCGGTGCTGTTCTAGCTATGAAAGACAAGAAAAACATAGAAGATTGGGCTGCCGTTTGTGGCAGTATTGGTGCTGAAATTGAGGACAATGACCAACTTGACAACATGAAAAGGTTGTTGTATCTCAGTTTCAGTGATTTACCATACCATCTCAAATCTTGTTTCTTGTATCTGAGTATCTTTCCCGATCTCTACAAATTCGAGCATATGAGATTAATTCGATTATGGATGGCTGAAGGATTTGTTATTGAAAAGGAAGGAAAGACACCAGAAGAAGTTGCAGAGAGTTACCTTAAGGAGCTACTGGACAGAAGTTTGATCCAAGCAGAAGAAATAGCTACCGATGGGACGGTCAAATCATGTCGGATCCATGATCTTTTACGGGAGATTGTCGTTTTGAAGTCTAGAGAGCAAAACTTTGCAGCAATAGAGAAAGAGCAAGGCACAATGTGGCCTGAAAAAGTTCGACGACTATCAATTTTTAACACATTGCAGAATGTACAACAAAAGAGGATTCCTTCCAAACTTCGTTCGTTGCTCATTTTTGGGGTAGAAGATTCACTTACTGAGTTTTCAATACCAAAATTGTTTCCTAGAGGTCTTCCGCTGCTTACTGTATTAGATTTGGAAGGTGCACCTCTAGAGACGTTTCCAAAAGAGGTTGTCCACCTTCTTCTGCTCAGGTATCTTAGTTTGAGGGGTACCAAGGTGAAACAAATTCCAAGCTCCATCAAGAAGCTTCAAAACCTAGAGACCTTTGATCTTAAACACTCTCATGTCGTTGAGTTGCCTGCTGAGATTTTGAATCTCAAGCGACTGCGCCATCTCCTGGTATATCGCTATGAAGTTGAATCCTATGCACGATTTAATTCCAGATATGGAGTGAAGGTTCCTGCAGGAATATGTGGCTTACAATCACTCCAAAAGCTGTGTTTTGTAGAGGCAAATCATGACAATGGCGCTTTAGTGGCAGAGCTTGGGAGAATGAATCAACTGAGGAGGTTAGGCATTTTCAAGTTGAGACAAGAAGATGGGGTCACCTTATGCTCATCTATCGAAAAGATGCGCAACCTTCGGTCATTGTCTGTATCTTCAGTGGAGAAGGACAAGATAATTGATCTGACACACATTTCTTGTCCTCCTCAATTTCTTCAGCGACTATACTTGACGGGGCGTTTAGAAAACTTACCGCATTGGATTTCTTCTCTCCAGAACGTGGTGAGACTGTTTCTGAAATGGAGTCGGCTAAAGGAGGATCCTCTAGTGCATCTTCAAGGTTTGCCAAATCTAGTACATCTTGAACTCCTTCAGGTTTATGAGGGAGACTGTTTGCATTTTAAGGCAGGAGGGTTTCCAAGCCTAAATTTACTAGGTATTGACAAACTAGATGAACTGAAACTGGTAATCATGGATAAGGGAGCAATGCCTTGTCTAGAAAAGTTAATTATCCAGCGGTGCAGATTGTTGAAGAAGGTATCAGGCATTGAACATTTACAAAACCTAAAGCTGCTCGAATTTTTTGACATGCCAAACGAATTAATAAGGCCATTTCATCCAGATGGCGGGGAAGATCATTGGAAAGTTGCTCATATTCCAGAGGTTTACTCTTCGTATTGGAACGGTGGGGGTTGGGATGTTTATTCATTAGAGATCACTGATGGGGAGAGTACTACTTCTGCAATGAGGAGGCTGGAACCTAATATTCTACGGAAGGCTTAGCTTTTGCTTCTGCCTTATAATTACTAACTGCAAATGATAGAATCACTGGAAGCATGTTTTATCAGAATTGAGCTTCCTACTATTGCATACATATGAATCTTATAACTTCAATTCTTGTATTCTTTTATATCTTTCTGTACCCAAAAAAAACATACTTGCTATTAAGGTTCATTTTCCCCCCTCTCTACTTTTCATGCTAGTAAGTAATTCATATTCTAGAGAGAAAATTTTCTTTTCTTCTTCAATGTTTTTGGATAACAACCATTGATTGTTTTAGGGTTTAGGAAGTTCCTGAGAGAGCCTCCGCACTATAGAATGACTCTCAAGCAAGACTGGCAGAGAGAGAGGAGCAGTTCATTCATTAATGCCTCTAAAAGGTTGAGGCCCAATAGAGAATATAACGTAGCCATCACTTTATCCATCAACCCCTCTACAATTCCTCCTTCCATTGGTTACCAGCAATTGTCACAATGTTTGCAATATCTCCATTTTATATGGCTAGTTGACTTTCCTCGCCACTTCATAAAAATGATCCTCCACGTTTCCTTGGATTGGAATAGAGATAGGAAGAAGGGTTTGACAAATTTGCCCTCAAAAGAGTCAAGTGCATACCATGCGATTTCGTTTCATGGAAAAATCGATGAAATGTGGAAAAAATTGACGGTAGGGGCAGATTGGCTAAAAAAAATAATTCGTATTCTTAATTTACTCAATAAAAGTTAAAAGGGAAATAGAAAAAAATTGTGAAAATTTAGGACTACATATTTGTTATTATGGATTTAAAATGTGGGAGCAAGAATTCTTGGCCAATAATATAATTGTCAAACAAAGTAGGGTAAATATTCAGATATGCTCATATTATTATTCTTCTTCAATATGGAGGTATTTATACAAGTACAAAGATGTGTTAACCCTAAATAAAATAGGAAATATATCTAAATTACAATAAGAAGTAAATCTCTATTACAATATGACTAAATAATAATTGGTAAGTAACCAAAATTCTAATGAAATAAGGAACCAAAATCCTAACTAAGTAAGGACTCGCCAACACTCCCCCTCAAGTTGGGCAAAGATATTTCGCACGCCCAACTTGACAAGCGAGTCACAGAACACCATACTTGAGAAGCACCAATTGTAGAGAAGGTCTTTTCGTCAACCACAAGTGAAACAAGTGACAAACTAAAGCAAAGTTCGCAGCGGAAACACAAGAGCAAACCCTTAAAAATAGGGCACATAGCAGAACACAGAAACCCTGTGAGCACGGCAGCAGATAAGGCAGAACACAGAAGCCCTGTGAGCACGACAATAGATAAGACAGAACACAGAAACCCTGTGAACACGGCAAAAGCAAAGGCAACCCAACCCTAAAAATAGGGTAAGGCACGACAAAGGTAAAGCCTTACCCTAAAAAAGGGTAAGGCAAGGCATGGCAAGGCAAAGCCAAACCCTAACAAATAGGGTAAGGCAAGGCATGGCAAGGCAAAGCCAAACCCTAACAAATAGGGTAAGGCAAGGCAAAGAAAGTCAAGAGCAAAGGCAAGGTCAACGGGCATGACCACAACAGAAACACACCAGCAAAGGCATGAGCAACAATACTGGCACCAACAAGAGCAATAAGGCAGAGACATAACAAGCATCATCAACAGCAATACAAGGCATTGGCACCAGCAACAGCAGAGACAACTTCTCTTCACTCCCTTTCTCCCCCTGAAGAGAAGGGGTCGATGGAGCCATATGATCAATGGTACTTGAGAAACATGCACTGACTAACACTGAGATGTAGCAGAATCAGCCATGACAGATAGGTGGTTAAATTGCAGCGGAATAGATGAGCAGCGGTGTCACTCCCCCTCAAATCCGACGATGTATGAGAGTCGAGATTTGGAGAAAGTAACACCCAAATAAAGTTGCAACACTCCCCCTCAAATCCGACATCGACAATGACCATAACAACGGCAACATCAACGGCAACAATAGCGGCAACGGTAACATCAACGACAGTAGTAGAGGTAACGGCAACGACAACAGCAACAACAACAATTCTTCCATATCAACTTTAGCTAATTCACACAAACAACTTCTCTTCACTCCTCCTCTCCCCCTGAAGAGAAGAGGTCGTCGGAGTCAAGAAATAAGCAACATCTTCATGGGAATATGTCAAGCTAATGGGGATACGTCAATAAACATATCCTTTTCACTCCCCCTCCGCCCCTTAAAGAGGAGGGGAGGAAAGCACTTAAATTGTAAGGAGAACGCAAACACAGGTCACAAGAAAACCTAGGCTCTTATACCATGTCAAACAAAGTAGGGCAAATATTCAGATATGCTCATATTATTATTCTTCTTCAATATGGAGGTATTTATACAAGTACAAAGATGTGTTAACCCTAAATAAAATAGGAAATATATCTAAATTACAATAAGAAGTAAATCTCTATTACAATATGACTAAATAATAATTGGTAAGTAACCAAAATTCTAATGAAATAAGGAACCAAAATCCTAACTAAGTAAGGACTCGCCAACAATAATGACACATAGATAACAACATTATTTAGTAACAAGTCAAATTGAATATAACATTATTTAGTAACACAAGTGCATAGGAATGGAAGAATTTAAAAAGAAATAATTTGCCAAGTAACGTATTCGGAGGTGTATAAATTTTCTGAAATGATGCTTTGGAGGTGTATAAATTTTCGATTAACAGAGTGGCTGAGTTCATTGTCAAAGGCAAGATTGTTATATTCCTATTTAGATCGGTGCACTAAATACGCACTAAATACTAAGTTATATCAAGTTTGATAGGAGTTTAAATTAGGTTATACCTTGGGGCCCAAGACTTTGTGAAATAAGGAAAGTCTTAAAGCCAATTAAATGGGTCCTATTTGTTTCCTTTTGTGTGAACCGTTGCTTGATGGGCTTAGAGTGTTAGTCAAGTCAGCCCTTGGTGATGAGTAGAGACGACTTGACCTAGCCTTGTATAAGCTTAAGACCCTTCTCTTGTTAGACATGTTCTCCAACCCTAATCTCATCATAAAGAGAGAGCTGAAACAGTTTCTGAGAGAGAGAAAAAGTCTTAAGTTGTTCGTGTCTTTTGCTCGTGCTGCTGCTGCTGCGATTGGATGAATTCAGAGATCGTGTATTCAAGGAAGATGACGCCATGTATGTCTTTTATGTATTTCAGGTTGTGTGAAAGATCATGAACACATATACAGAAAATCTAATAGTTGGTATCATAGCACATGGTTACTCACACACACTGAGATTGTTTTCAAGCATGCCTATTGCGATTTCTTTATTCGTTGATGCCATGATTATTTTGGTTATGTTTAAAAGTTTGATGACAAATTAAACATGTTTCTAAATACTATGAATATTAAAGAATTTGGAAAAAGCATGTTTTAATTGATTTTTCATATCTTCAAAATTTTAAAACCGTTTTTGACCTACCAGATGACCTTAAAACCCTAAAAATGGCCTTATGTCACAAAGATGCTGTGAGTTATGTTAGTTACGCCATTCCCTATTCGAAAAGGTATTTTGGGTTAAAAACAGACACCAAAAATCCCTAAAACACTATTCATTGCATAAAACACTATTCAGGGCAGTTTTTGGGTTTTTTCTTTGATTGTGTTTTGTTTGGTTATTTTTGTGCCAGATAGGAATTTTCTTTTTTTCTTCTGAGAATCAACAAATTTTTCATAACAAACCAAACCTAAATACTCAAACCCTAAAGAAATAACCAAAGTTGTATCATACCTAAATTACTTGATAAGTTTCTTCAACAAATAGAATCTGTCTTGTAATTTATTTATGATGGCACAAGATAACAGGTAATTTGTTGTAAGCTATAAGTAATCTCTTGCCACAAAGGTGTGATAAATTAAGGAAGCTTGCATATGTTATTTGTTAGTTTTTTGGATAGTACTTATACTTTCTTTTGCAAATCCTTATAGCATTGAATTTTTCTTCAATCAGTTTATCTCAAATTGAAACACTCACTAGATCAAACTTCAAAAGATGGAAGTTTGATTTTTTAAAATTATTCTCAGAATGAATGAGATCGATTATGATCTCACTCGTGATTGTATTTAATTCAAGCTAGCCGTTTCGTTTATGTATCTTATAGTATGACTCCAAAAGCTTAGGAAAAAGGAGAAGCGTTTGGCTTTTAATAGGTGTCACTCGTGTCAACTTGCCACAAATGACATTTTAGTAAAGAATATAAATGAGCTAATTAAGAAGCGGAACGAAGATGAATTGCAGTGAAAAAGGGTTGAGGCACAATGACGGTGTTGACTTTATGGAGGACCCATAAGGAGGTACACTGCTACAAGAGACAGTCTTAGGATCGTTGTAAAGTTTTGGATGTTAGTATGGAATGGAGAGCAAGTAGATGCATAAACCATTGGAGTAGTTAACTTGAAGTTGGATAGAAGATTTATTTTAGAGTTGGATGATGTAGGTTTAGTACCCTAAATGAAGAGGAGTTTATTTTCTATTTCAAGATTATCGAGACTTTTTTGTTTTTTGAATTCAATAAAGATGGTTTCGCATTATCTCAAAATTCCATTGTTCTTGCTACTGGTTTTCTCTCAAATGGATTATATTGTCTCAATTACAATAAAGATGGTGAAGTTTTAATGATTGAAGTCAGGGCCTATATGGGATCTCCTGGGTTGAGATGTACTTCGTAGGAGACCTGAACACTAAGAACAGCTATCAGAATAGGAGCGAACTGGGGTTGGTCCTAATATACTCCATCCGATGGTGAAGTCAGGTATGGTTATAAGGTGGAGAGAATGAACATAGAGTTTACTAAGTGAGAATATTTATTACCACTGTTCTGAGGTAGGTCAAGGGTATTTATAGAGGGGAGAAGGAGAGACAAAGATATTTAAGGGAGGAGATATTTATCTCCCCTTCCCCCTGATGGGACTGGTTACATCAGATGGTCTTCTCTTGATCACCAAGCCATCTGACAGGGGCAATGTGGCAAGGTGACACGTGGCTTTGGATGGGAGGCCTATTAAATGATCCCTCTCCATCGCCAGGCTGTATGATCAGATGGATGGAGTGACTGACTTGACAGGGGCCTGATAACACCTGCAAGTCATTAATGCGCCCTTGGTTAGACACGGTACCACAGTGGTCGAGTCGGTGTGTTTAACGCCCGAGCATTGACCAGCACCTCGTCCCGCCAGTCATCGGCTGGGAGGCCCTTTACCAACACCCGGGGCACTATTTCTGATTGGGTTGGTATAAGAGTAACTTGATCTTGGTCCATGAATATGGCTACGTGGCGTTCAGTGATAGGCTCGGCTCATAGTGGTGATACGATCCGTTAACAATCTGTCATAAGGAAGGTCTCACTTGCGGGCGAAGAAGCACAAACAGCAGATTCCTTTCTTCTTCAATATTTGCAAATGACGACAAGCAACCCACACCATTTTCACACGACATCAACTCCATTGTGATGGTAATTAACTCAAACTCTCTCTTTCTGGCATTGGTCACTGAGACCAGTTGTGGATATAAATTGACACTTGCACATATACACTCCAGGTGTTTGATGAAATGACAGAGTGAGTTCTTGAGATTTCATTGAGTTGCTAATTCCACCCATTTTGATCCCTTAAGCTTTGAAAGTTATAGTTTTAGCTTCAAACCCTTGCTAGGAACGGTTGTCTACAAAATCTTCACTAAACACATTAAACTAACCAATTTCACACGAAAACAATGCAAATAGAGATAGGTTATATATGCAAAATATGAATCTATCAGTGCTTTCGGTTGGCTTTCGGCAATGATAGTGCCTACACACGTGACTGCATGGGTTGAATAATGGTTTGCATTTTTTGTCTTTGCTTTGGCTATTTAATAAGGGATGGCTTGGCAAAGGAAAAGTGTGGGCATTTGTGCTCCACCATTTGGAGGTGCCGTGAGCACCATTGCTCAGAGAGGCTAAAGCAAAAGTGAGAGACACTTCCACGCAGTGAGAAACACTAGAGAGCATCATCATGAAGGTGGAGATAAACTCCTCTTTGGAATGTAAATATTGTATTATCTCAATCTTCGTTGCATTTAATTTTATGTTGTCCCTGACATAACAAATATTATAACTTTAAATTCTTCTCAAGTCTTGTTTTTTTGTTTTTGTTTTTTTTTCTTTTTTAATGTTTAATTGCTTTTCTGATGATGGTGAAGGTTACAATTCTTGCCTTGTGGTTGCTAGTGGAGGACCAGACCTTACAATCTGTTGGAATTTTTAAAGGTTTTTAAAATTTTACAGTTTTGATTTGTTTAATTATTTTGGCTGTTTTATTTTATTTATTGTGGGGATTATAAATATTTAATTTTCAGGTATTATTTCTATATTGAATGCCTTAATTTTCTGGTTTAATGTGGTGAATGTTACATGTTTTTGGATGCCTATAAAAGGTCACTCCTCCTTCACATTCATATACGATCAGAATATCACATACCACAATCACCACCATAATCTGATTCTCTCATCTTCTACCTTTTATACTTTCTCTACTTATATTATAATTTTTGGGCAATGGTTATGTGACTTGGAGACATATCCGTCTATGAACATGCTCATAGCGGATCTTGAGCTTGTGTATTAGGGGTCGTATCTTGGAGTCTTTTAGACCGTCAGTATCTGCACGTAGGGAGGCTACAAAGGCTTTAGAACAACGTCTTTAACGTGCTTCACCATACTAAGCTCACTTTCTTACTTATAATTTATTTTGCTTTTACTTACCTATTAATTTTTTTTTTCACTTTCATTGTGCCTTAAAAGCTTTCCAATTTGTTTATATGTTATTTATAATATAAAAGTTTTTGTATTTAGCTTTACCAAAAAGGAAAACTATAATTTATATAACATAATCCGGTCACTTTTGTGGTATATGATTTTTCTCTACTGAAAACCCATGTACATAACATGCAGACACAAGAGTATGCGTGCGCACACTCGATACAGCAGACACAAATGTCTTCTATAGTAAATTTCTTTCTTGATGTGCTTTACTCCGTTATGTTAAAATGACTTTACTCTCTTGTGTTGGAAGTTTGAAAGCAAATGTCCCACATTGGAGAAACCAAAAGGTTCCACATGCTTTATAAGCATGAAACCTTAACACCAATTAAATTAAGATTGTTGGGCTGATGGTCTTGGATGGTTGGCTTGCTTGATTAATAATAATATTTAAATAATCAAGACTTGGGCCTTGGGCCTCTTGGGGTCTCTTAAAAATAATTTTTAAGGAATACACCTAGCCCGAAAATAAAATAGGTGGTACCTCCAGAAATTCGAAAAATTACCCCAGGAATCTGCTTGCCATATTCCATTTGTTTACTAAGAGCAAACATATAGTAGCTTGTGCAAAGGTGATTGAGTGTAGCCATTTTTTCCTCAGACATTCATGAAAGGCTAGGAAGTCTTCTCTGCATATCTAAATATCTTTGACTGAGGTTTAGAATATAAAATATTCCATAAGTAGCGTCCTAAAGTTACTACAAGTACAGAAGCATTTCTTTTCCTAGTCCTGTGAAGAGGCGTCTAGTTTTGGATGAGTATGCAAGCTCATCAATAAAACAATGAAGGAAGCTAGTTTTAGTCAAATACTTTGAATGGTAATTTGTGTCTTTTGCTTGCTTAATTATAAGAATTTGAGCGAAGCAAAAGTCAAATTTCTAGAAACCTGAATCCGACAAAGCAACTTGGACATAATATAGATGGCCGAAATTTTTAACTGAATTTCATGAACAAGAATATCCGAGACTGCTATTTTATTGTTATGTTCATGCATACATCGGAGAGGGAAATACCATGTAAATACCGCAATTGTTGGGTGATCATGACGCATTAGGTGATGCAATTAATTGGAACATTTGACTCTTGAAGTATTCGTATTCAGTACGTGAACGTAGCGTTCCGTATGCGAATGTACTATTGACAAATTGCATGTAAGTGAACATCAGAAGAATCCAGGTACCATGGGGACCTGGAACCCAAGTCCACTTGGGAGCACACCAAAGGCTTGGGCCAGTCCACCTAACACCCCATTGGTTATGTATTGTCAATGGAGGACCAGGAATTTTTATAGGGCTAGGCTAAATAATTTTTTTTATAGAGAAGATATATTATAAGTTTTTTTCTCAGGAAACAAAATTGTAAATAAAATTTTATAAATCAAACAAAGTCACATTACAAGCAAATATAACACAAAAAAGTACAAACTCTTTAGGTTGAACTACATGAGATCAGAGTTCAGAAAGTTTCTCAAGAATTGAAGTATCAACATTAGATGCAGAAGGTGTATCTTTATTATCGTTACCACTTTTTTTGAAGAATGAATAAATAGTTTTTCCTCTCTTTGCCAGTCTATTATCATCATGTGACATAATATCCTAACAAGAAATATCAGACACCAGAAATCATATATGCTAATTAATAATTCAAGTTGCAAAAATAAAACATATGTCAACAATCTCTGAAAAAAATTCACCCAAACCCTAAATCATAAAAACTTAACAACAATTAAAATTGGAAATTAAATATATAAAAAAAGAAAAAAACTTACCAAGATTGAAGAACCCACTGAAGATAGGTTGGTACAATTTTTTAGAGGAGGAGAGTTATTTCCTCTAGGCTCTCAAGGTTCAAATATGACATTTTGGGTGGCTAGAAGAATTTTTTTGATGTTTGCTCTCTGTGGGTGTAGCCCAATATCAATACGATTACAATAGGTCAAGTTGGTAGAGCCTTAGCTTAAGTTCTACTTCTAATCAAATTTATATAGGTTTGGATTGATGTTTATTATTTTTTCCTATATGCTTTAGGAATGGGCTTATTTTAAATAAAGCTATTACTTACTTTACTTAAATTGGGCTATTATTAGTTTATTATATTTATTTGGTGTAGTGGGCTAATATTTATTGGAGTAGGAATAAACTTAACTATATTTAATATTTAAAAATCTTCCCCTAGGCTGGAGCCCACTCTAGCCTAGTAATAGATCCGCCCTTGTGTATTGTCTTGCTTTGTTTGGTAATATCAGATCAATCTTATATTTTTTCCACATTAATTCACGTCACATGGTAATTGATATATTAATTACCAGTTGATCATAATAAACTTGACAATGATGGTTATGAACTTGTGATATTAATTAACTTGTCTCGTGCATTCACACTGAGCTTGCTCATTCATTTGTCTGTTTTGAAATTTTGACACCAAACTTCCATACACTTGCCACTGATGGTTCTGAATTTCTGATATTGTTTTTTTAATTTCTTTTGTCGTATGGCCTGGATTCATTGTCTTAGTTGCTTTCTCAGTTGCTTTCTCAGTTGCTCACATGTGTAACTAGATGTTTGCTCCCAAAATTTCTTGGTGACCAAGTCACAGACAAACTCTGCATTACTATCATTTTTAAAGTCATTTTTAACCATCATCATAACTTGTTAATGAAGCATTTGCAAAACCAGTTGTAATTTCTTCTTGAAAAATAATAGTTGCTTATACGAGAAGGCAAGTGACTTCGTTTCTATATAAACAAGACAATCAAACTACCAAAAGTCCTTTTGGACTGCAAAGGAATGGAAGAAGTATGGTGACTCCACAGAGTGAGTTAGTGAGAGAATGGCAGAAAGTGCAGTCACTTTTCTACTCAACAAGATTTCACCTTTTTTTGAAAATAGGGTTCAACTGTTGAGAGGGGTTAGAGAAGAACTTGTGTACCTAAAAGGGGAACTGGAGCGCATGAAAGCCTTTCTGAGGGATGCAGATGTAATGGAAGAAAGTGATGATGAACTCAAAGTATGGGTTAAGCAAGTACGAGATGTTGCTCATGATGCAGAAGATCTTCTAGATGAATTTGCAGTTCTCCAAGCTCATAACAATCATGGCTATGAACTCTATTTTCCTTTCAATAGGCTTTCTTGCTCTGTTAAGAACTTGAAAGCTCAGTACCGGGTTGCCTTGCAGTTACGGAGCATCAACACCCAAATTCAACATATTTTTGCAGCTTATAAAAGACTTCTTCCTAAGCTTAATGCTGCAAAAGGTTCAATGTTTTCCAATTCAGGTATTATTTGACAACCAGTAGGTTTATTTGCTTAAAAAGTGAGCTCAACCTTAAAATATTATCATTCTAGGCGGCTAATAGTGATCTTCGATGTTTTGTTTCTTTTGGCCTCTCTACATTAGTTGATTTACAATTCATCTAGGCTATAGATGGAATTCGATTGTTCAGCTTAGATAATCAATGTCGTCCGCTTCAACAGGTCTAACTAGAGATGCTATGAATGAATTAGATGAGTATGATGGACTCAATAGTTGTTCAGTAGCACTTCTAGAAGGTTGCATGAAGAGGAGTAGGTTTCAACCTGCTTTTTAGTTGCTATCTTGGCTTTTTAAGTTTTACAACCGGTATTGTCTGACTTAAGACAGAAAATGATGTGATTACTTATACTCTTGCACTAGTTGTGGCATCACCGTGTTCTTTTCTTCCTTCATGTTTTAATTTGCAACAGGTGATACATGGCATGATCGGCGAGGGGATGCTCTTCTTTTAGACAACACAGATGTTGTGGGGATAGACAAGCCTAAACAGAAACTGGTCAGCTGGCTGGTCAAGGGTGGCTCTGGACGTGAAGTAGTTTCAGTCACTGGAATGGGAGGCATGGGGAAGACCACCTTGGTGAAGAAAGTTTATGATGACGTAAAAGTGAAGAAACATTTCAAGCCTCGTGCTTGGATCACGGTTTCTCAATCTTTTCAGGCAGAAGATCTTCTTAAAGACATCATTCATAAACTCTTTTATGCAATCAGGAAGCCAGTTCCCGAAGGTGTGGATGACAAGAATAGCAATGAATTGAAAGCAATAATTAAGAACTTTCTGCAGAAAAGGAAGTATCTGATTGTTCTTGATGACGTATGGCACACTAACGAATGGGAGACTGTCAAATATGTTTTGCCTACTGGGAACTTTGGCAGCAGAGTCGTGGTCACTACACGTAAAGCTGATGTAGCATTCACTTCTTGCTCAGAATCCAAAGGCAAGGTCTATCACTTGAAGCCCTTGCCTGCAGATAAGTCCTGGAATCTGTTCACTAGGAAGGCCTTTCAAGGGAAGCCATGTCCTCCTTATTTGTATGAAAAATGTAAATGTATCCTTAAAAAGTGTGAGGGTTTGCCCCTTGCAATTGTGGCAATAAGTGGTGTTCTGGCTACAAAAGACACGCGCAGGATAGATGAGTGGGATTTCATTTGTCATAGTCTTGGAGCTGAAATTCATGGCAATGACAAACTTGAAGATTTAAAGAAAGTACTGTCTCTCAGCTTTAATGATTTGCCCTATTATCTCAAGGCTTGTTTCTTGTACTTGAGTATCTTTCCCGAGGGCCATCTGATTCAGCGCATGAGACTGATTCGTTTGTGGATAGCTGAAGGATTTGTTGAGGCTATACAAGGAAGAACATTGGAGGAAGTAGCTGAGGACTACCTAAAGGAGCTCTTGAACAGAAATTTGATCCTAGTGGGATACACAACAAGTGATGGGAGGGTCAAAACTTATCGCATCCATGATCTTTTGCGGGAGATCATTATTTCAAAGTCAAGGGATCAAAATTTTGCAGCCATAGTTAAGGATCAGAATGCAATCTGGCCTGATAGAGTTCGACGCCTATCCATACATAATTCATTGCAAACCGTACAAGCAAAAAGGTCAGTTCCTCAACTTCGTTCCCTGTTTTTGTTTGGGGCGGTTGCAAGGCCATCCATACAAAAATATTTTCCCAGTGGCTTAAGGCTGCTTAAGGTGTTGGATTTGGAAGGTGCACCCTTAAAGATGTTTCCAACAGAAATCCTGGACCTTTTTTATTTAAGTTATCTAAGCTTGAGGAAAACCCAGGTGAAAGTCATTCCCAGAGGCATAGGGAATCTTCAGAACCTGTTGACATTGGATCTTAAAAAGACCAATGTCACTGAATTGCCTCTTGAGATACTGAAACTTGAAAAACTTTGCCATCTCCTGGTTTATCGTCTTAAGATTGAACCTTATGCACACTTTTATTCCAAGTTTGGCTTTAAGGCCCTTTCAAGTCTAGGAGATTTGCAGTCCCTGCAAAAGCTTTGCTTCATTGAGGCAAATGATCATGGTTGTGGCATGACAATGAGGGAGTTAGGTAAGCTGAAGAACCTCAGGAGGCTAGGCATTATGAAATTGAGAAAACAAGATGGATTAGCTTTGTGCTTGTCGCTGGAACATTTGACCAAGCTGCGTGCATTTTCTGTAAAATCAACGCAAGAGAATGAGATTCTTGATCTGCAACACCTTTCTTCCCCTCCTCAGTTCCTGGAACGACTATACTTGACAGGACGTTTGGAAGAGCTGCCAAATTGGATTCCTTCACTTCATAGTTTGGTCAAATTGTTTTTGAAATGGAGTTGGTTAAAAGATGATCTGCTTGTTCGTCTTCAAGATTTGCCTAATCTTGTTCATCTTGAATTACTTCATGCTTGTGATAGTGACATGCTGTCTTTCAAGAGTGGAGGATTTAAAAAGCTCAAGGTTTTGGGTCTTGACAAATTTGACAACCTCAGATGCGTGAAGGTGGAGGAGGGAGCAATGCCATGCCTCGAAAAACTAACGATCCAACGATGTAAGTCGATGAAGAGGGTGCCATCAGGAGTTAAACACCTCTCCAAACTGAAGTTGCTTGAGTTCTTTGAAATGCCAAGTGAATTAATCTTGAAACTGCAGCCAAATGGAGGCGAAGATTACGGGGAAGTTAAACATGTCCCAGATGTTTATTCAGCCTGTTGGAGGGATGGGGGTTGGGATGTGTATTCAATAGAGAGTTTCAAGGAGATAGAAAATGCTACCTCACAAGCAGGTACTGTCAGGAGATGCCATGAACTTCGTCCGCTATGGAAGGTTTAGATCTGATCATACTTGTAAGTCAGTCAGTCAATCAACTTCTACAGATTGTCCAGTATTGTACAGAAGAATAAGGTGCAGTATTTGGTCACCAGTGTATTCTATATTTGTATATACTAAATATTTGTACATAATCCACACGAGTCTGAGGACATGACTGTGAACTACTCAAGAACAGTTTGCTCTGTCTCTGTCTCTTTTTTTAATCTTTTTTTTAGGGTAATTGAATTAATATTCTAAGAGCATGGAAGAGGGGACAAAAACTGTTGCAGATAATTAGGAGGAAACTCACAGACTAAAATAAAAAAACCGAAAAAATAGCAGAGCCACGGAAAGGTAGTAGAGGAAGCCAGACATAATCCTTTCACAACTTTGATCAGCTGACTTTCATTGTCTTTGCAGCCAATGCAGTTTACCAATTTATCCTCTAGATTGTTTTGCAGAAATCAATAATTTTTTCCTTAAAGATCTTAATTCTTCCCATTCATCTGTATTCAATCTTCATATTACCAACATAGTTCAAAGTGATATTCAACGACACTAGAAAATTCACACGACCAGATATTGCAGGGAAAAAAAATCATTTTACACTCTGAGCAGTACAAATTTACAGCATAGTTCTATACATGAATTATAGGCATCAAATAATACAACTGGAAAATGTACAAATTGCAATTACTATGATACCCCTAGCATTACAGAATACATGAACCAAGTGTGAGTATTTTACTATTTACAATTAAATACAAGAGCATTTACAGCTTTTTACAATATACAGCACCAGACATATGAAACTCAAGTCCATTAAGACTACTACTTCCAACGAGTTTCGAGTTCATGGTTCTTCATGACAGAACTGGTTTGAAGAAAGTTTTCTCCCTCATTCAAACCCTCTAAAGGGTACACCTCCCACCCACACTCTCTCCAGTAGGTGAAATAAACTTCCGGAATATGTGCAACTTTCCAATAGTCATTGCCTTCTTCTTGTGGACGTAGTGTCTTGATTAATTTTTCTGGCATCTCAAAAAATTCAAGCACCTTCAGTTTGTTCAGGTGTTCAATTCCTGAGGGCACCTTCTCCAATGATTTGCAACGCTGGATACTTAGCTTCTCAACACAAGGCATTGCTCCCATCTCCACCTGTAAGCATTTAAGTGCGTCAAATTCATCGATGCCTAAATGTTTGAGCTTCTTAAACCCTCCAGCTCCAAAACACAATGTGTCTCCTTCAAATACCTGAGATAACTCAAGATGTACTAGATTGGGCAAATACTGAAGGAATAAGAGTGGATCATCCTTTAACCTACTCCACTTCAAATATAACCTGACAAGGCTATGCAGGGAAGGTATCCAGTGAGGTAACGTATCCAATCGTCCTCGCAAGTACAGCCTCTGAAGCAGGAGAGGGGGAGAAGAAAGGTGCTGCAAATCAATGATCTCATCCTCTTCTACTGAAGTTATGGACAATGCACAAAGTTTGCTGAGCTTTTCAATGGATGAACAAAGAACCTTTCCATCTTCTTTCCTCATTTGTACAATGCCTAACCTTCTCAACTGAACTAGTTTCCCCAGCTCTTTTAATATGGCACCACCATCTAGGTTTGCCTTGATGAAACAAAGTTTTTGAAGGGAAGTTAAAGCCCCTATTTTTGCAAGGACCTTAAAGCCATATTTTGAGTGAAAATCTCCATAAGGTACAAATTCATAACGATATACCAGCAGATGACGTAGATGTTTGAGCTTCAGGATTTCAGCTGGGAGTTCAGTAACCAGAGAATGCTTCAGATCTATCTAAAGTCTCCAGGTTCTGAAGCTTCCCTATAAAGCTTGGAATGGTTTTCACCCTGGTATCTTTCAAGCTCAGATACTTCAAAAAGAAAAGGTTGACAACTTCCACGGGAAAAACACTTAGAGGTGCACTTTGCAAATCTAACACATTAAGAAGCCTAAAACCTCCAGGAAAAAGTGTTTGCAGTAATGGCTTCTCCGCAAGTCTGAACATAAACAGAGAACGTAGTTGAGAAGCACACCTGTTTTTCTCTACGTATTGCAGTGAGTTATGCATTGAAAGGCGTCGAATTTTATCTGGCCATGGCATGCTTTGGTCTTTAGCTATTGTGGCAAAGTTCTGATCTCTTATCTTAGAGGTGATAATCTCTCGGAAAAGGTCATGGACACGAAAGTTTTTCACCCTTCCATCAGATGTTGTCTCTGCTGCTTGAATCATGCTTCTATTCAGTAGTTCATTGAGGTAGTCCTCTGCAACATCTTCCAGTGTTTTTCCTTCTTTTGCTTCGATGAAGCCCTCCGCCATCCATAATCGAACAAGTCTCATATGCTCAATTAGATGATCCTCTGGAAAGATACTCAGGTACAAAAAACAAGACTTTAGATAGTAAGGCAAATCATTAAAACTGAGTGAAAGTACTTTTTTCAAGTCCTTGAGTTTGTCATTGCCCTCAATTTCAGCCCCTAGGCTATGGCCAACCATATCCCACTCATCAATCCTGCGCTTGTCTTTGGTAGCCAAAACACCACTGACTGCTACAATTGCAAGGGGCAGCCCCTCGCACTTTCTTAAAATACAATTACCAATCTCCTCTAAATAAGGAGGGCATGGACTCCCCTGGAATGTCTTCTTGCACAGAAGCTCCCAAGACTCCAACTGGGGTAAAGGCTCCATATTATAAACTTTGCCTCCGGATTCTACGCTGGTTGTAGAGGCTACATCGGCATTTCGGGTAGTTAGTATGATTCGGCTGCCACATATATTGTTAGGCAAAGCATATTTCACAGAATCCCATCCGTGCAAGTGCCATACATCATCTAAAACAATAAGATACCTCCTTTTCTGTAGGAAATCTTTGATCAATGTTTTCAACTGATTGTTATTCATGTTGTTGGTTCCTTGTGGAAGTGGCCTTCGGATGGCTTTGTGGAGTTGTTGAAGCATGTCTTTGAGGAGTTCCCCTAATTTGAAAGACTGAGTAACAGTGATCCAAGCATGTACTTTGAAATGCTTCTTTACTTCTGCAGCATCATAGACTTGCTTGACTAAGGTAGTCTTCCCCAGTCCTCCCATCCCGGCCACAGAAACTACTTCACGACCAGAACCACCGCTGAGAAGCCACCCTACAAGCTGCTTTATAGGTTCGTCAATGCCCACTATATCAGTTTTCTCTAAAAGTAGAGCATTCCCTCGGTAGTCCTCCCACATGTGTCCTGCAGTTGAAGAGCCTGAACCTTGTTCAGCCATACTGAATTTGTGGCGTAGTCTCTTATGAACCTCTGAGATTTTTCTGATTCTTGAGTTGATGCCTTGTAACTCAGAAGCAACTCGGTATCGAGCTTTTGTGTTCTTAATGCAGCAAGAAAACCTATGAATGGAACCATATAATCCCTCCCCATGATCATGTGCCTGAAGAAGTGTAAATTCATCAAGAACATCTTCACTGTCGTGAGCAATGTCTCTAACTTGCTTTATCCATACTTCGACTTCCGCATCACTCTCTTCAAATGCATCAGCAATCCTCAGGAACGCAGTCATGCGCTCCAGTTCCCCTCTCAGATACACAATTTCTTCCCTAACCCCTTTGATAAGTTGCAGATCATTTTCGAAAAGGGGTGCAACCTTTTCGAGCAGAAACTTCACTGCACTCTCTGCCATTAATTCTCTCTTTACTCTTTTGATTACCCTTTCTTCCTCAACTGATTTTCTCAGTTCAGATATCTGTAGTTATATAATTCAGGGGCAACTTAGAATATTCACAAAAATTTGCAGATGCCTTTTAGTGTAAGTAACCAAGTTAAATGAGCAACAGCGACTGGATTTTGAATTGTTTCTGGTAAAGCAATCAGATTGCACTAATTTAAAATCTATGGAGCTTTCCTAGAAAGTGGCTTAAACTTGAAAAATGAAATTTATTTTGAGTTTTGTAAGCTTCATGGTATTTTCCTTTGTGATCAGCTCATCCACAAGATCATTTTGCCAGCAAGATGCTTAACACGTAGTGTGCAATTGCAAATCAAGAATAGCATGACTAGAATTTTTCAGACGGCACAACACGTAAACAATGAAAATAATTTATTGGTTGTTCTTATCTACACAGAAGAATGTAATTAAGATGAAAGTGACTCTCTTCCATCTGATCTTCACCTAATAAATAAGTGACATTGAGTTAATAAATACCTATTCTAAACATTGGTCGAGGAATTGGTCGGAATTGACACATATATATATATACTCCCCTTCTACTGAGGGATCCCTCAAATATTTTATTTGAGGGACACCCTTTAGGGTCCCCTATGAATATTTTTTTAACGATCCAAACCATCCATTTGTTAAGTCTATATTCATAGATCATCCTTGGAAAAAATTAGACAAATTGGAAACCGTTTCGACATCCAATTGTGTCCTACAAAATCAACGAACACAGTGCTTCAAGAAAGTACTAAAATTTCAATAACTCAATTGAGTGGTCAAATGATATCGGATTCAAGTGATTTTTTGTAGAGATGATCTTTGAATGATTATCTAAAAAATAGACGGTTTTGATTAGTAAATACAATGCAAAGTGGGCCCTACAACGGTGTCCCCTTACTATTAAGGGATCCCTCAAATAATTTTATTTGAGGGACACCCTTTAGGGTCCCCTAAAAATATTTTTTCAACGATCCAAACAATCTATTTTTTAAGCTTACATTCATAGATCATCCTTGCAAAAAATTAGACAAATCGAAAATTGTTTTGATATCCAATTATTTCTTACAAAATCAATGAACACGATGCTTCAAGAAAGTATTAAATTTCAATAATTCAATTGAGTGGTCAAATGATATTGGATTCAAGTGATTTTTTGTAGAGACGATCTTTGAATGAGTATCTACAAAATAGACGGTTTAGATTAGTGAAATACAATACGGAGTGGGTCCTACAAAGGTGTCCCTCAAATAAGCTAATTTGAGGGAGATCTCTCTCTATATATATAACACAATCACATCATTGAATAAAACAATTATGTAAAGAAGTTCTTCTATGTACACACTATATATCATGCCATGTTTCAAATATATTAAATTTGTGACGTTTAGGAAATTTCCTAGCAATTTAAATTTGTTGTATTTTATCCATCTCCTTGTACACCAATTTTCTGATACTTTGAATGAATTCAATTCTATAATTTTGCATGCGTCCCTCTCGAGGAAACAAGTTGTTACTAAATGAATGAATGCAAAAGGGTAAGCAGTTGCTGTTGTGGTTGCCCCAATCTCCCGGCAACTACAGGATGATTTCATTTGACTGCGTATACATATAGTTATGGAAATGATTTTCAACAATGAATTGATTATATTTGTTTCATTAGAATATGTTTGTGAAAAGTCAGCTTCGTTAAATATTCATTAAAACAGTTACCTTGCACTCGAGGTCATGTGTTTGAATCCCCTCCCATATACTATATGATGAAAAACAATTTCATTTTCCTTTTTTTTTTTTTTTTTTTTTTTCTGTATACATCTAATCATGTAAGCTGAAACAATTTCGTTTCTAGATCCAAAAAAGAAAAAGAAACAATTTTGTTTACACTCAACGCCTTTTTTTACGTTCAGCTCCAAAGATTGAATATAGATGTTGCAATAGACTAATAAAAGCTTAACTCACTGATCAGCCTTCTGCTTGCCGATTATTCATGCGTACATTTTTATTTTGTTTCGCCAAGGGTATTGATACGGCTACGCCCAGGTGCACTGATGAGCAGGAGAAGCTAGTCCGCCGCTGGCCCATACATTTTTATTTATTTTGCTTGCTGGTGCTTCGCCTACAGCAAAACAAACAAGGGTGAATAGAAAATGTCAAAAATTAGTTCATAAAAAAAACACCATCTTAAGAAGAGAAAACTCTAAGAAAATAGTCTTAGCCGCCAACCCCTCGGCCTCCTTCCCTACCTCCTCCCCTCTTCTTTCATCCCTTTTTTCTCCATCCCTTCCTTTCCCTCAAGATTGTTAGTTTATTTTGTGATGTGGAAGTAGTAGCTGTCCTCCAATATTTTTCCTAAAATCTACAGAGATGAAATGTGTAGCAGCGTGTTAGCACCGTCCTCTTTTACTTCAGAAATGAAAATGGCTTCAGACGCAGAAGAAGGAGGTCACAGTGACCCATCAAATTTATCCACTTTTTGGGCTCCCTTCAACTTCAAACAGAGAAACTGTACGTGCCGATGGTGTCTGTGGGCTTTTGGTGAGCACTGCATGCCCAAAGTTTCTTGCAGGCTGTATTTTGGCTGCGATGCATGGCTTGTTGGTCAAGAAATGCCGGATTGGGCCCTTTGGATGGGCTTGACTCAGTACAAGCCTTTCATGTTTTAGTGTGTTGGGCATGCCACCACTGGGCGTTTTACTCTCCTAGTAGGAAGAGATGACGTGTGGTTTAGTGATGTGATGAATGTGTTGCGCTCGCTGATCTCAACCTCTAATCAAAGCTATTATAATTAGTGGGGAATTTGGCTTGAATAGGTTCTTTTTTATGCCTCAAGTAAGAGGACTTCACTCTCTGATGAGGCTTGGGGTTTTCTTTTTTTGGAGGACAAGCCACTCTCTGATGTGGAAAATTTTAGAGGTGTGGTCAGGGAGTCTAGATAAAGTGAGATGATACTTTGGCGCTTTAATGAGTGTCGGGAAGAAGCTAGGTGTTTAGGCCAGGGACAGACCCAACACAGGCTAACCTGGGCTATAGCCTATGTGGCTTTTATTATTTTTCAGCCCAAAGTCACATATAGCCCACCCTACAGCCTACCCAACTTCACGCATCAGCCCTTCAACATGTTCAATTTTTTTGGTGGGTCATATTTTATTGGTGGAATGTTAGCAAAAAAATTATTTTATTGGTGGAATCATACAATTTTCTTTCCTCAATTTATTGTTATTGAAATTTGGAGATTTTTTAAGTTTCATGAAGTATAAATTAGGGATTTTCAATTCAGTGTTATGAATTATCAATTAGGGATTTGTAGTTAGGTTTTGTACGTAAGGTAAATTTTGCCCACCTCATTTTAAAATCCTGGATCTGGTTTAGGCCCTTTCCCTTGGTGGTTCTGTCTCCTTCTTGAGTCCTAGACAAATTGGCGTCTTCTGGGTTCCATTTCAGCTGCTATGCACGGTGGGATTACTATGTTTTCCTCATGGTTTGGCTTCTAGTGAGCTGGTTCAATTGTCAATATTTGGCTCATTGTTCTGAATTTATGTTTTCATCTTTTGGTTTAGAACCCTCCATTTTAGGGGGCTTTTCTGTTGATAAATTCTGTGTAATTTGCGTTATCAATGAAATTCTTTTCTTTATGGGCAAAAAGAAAAAAAAATAGAAAAAAAAAATTGAAGACACACAACGACCGCAGTAATTTTTTACAAGTTAGGTCAATTAGTCATTTGGCAGAAAAACCAAGAAGACGATTCGGATCCGTTCTTTTACCTAGAATGGACTGTTTAAATTATAATGGAACAGAATCACAAAAAAACAATGTAAACGACGCCAGTCTACGGGCATAAACAGAACGGAACAGAAGGCCCCTCTCTCTGGGACATTTCAGCGAACACTTGGTGGGCACTCCGGGGTCGGCCACCAACCCTCCAAAGGGTCAAGATTGGAGCTTCCATGGAGGATTTCGGGGGTTCACGGGGTCAAGCGACCCCGTGTGTCCTTCTGTGATCCGCCTCATTCAAGCTCAAACAACTTCATTTACTAGGTTTTCGTGAAAAAAAAAACACAGAACCTACAAAGCTTTCAACCTTGCCAAAAATCTGTGAAACTGAGCAGAAAAAGAAGGAAGCAATGGAATAGCGTTATCCAATTCAATGGTCAGTGTCATATGAACTTACTAAATTGTATTTATTTTATTGTTGGATAAATATTAAATTCATCAGTCGCTATATAGGGTCACAAGAGCATTCGTTTTTATAATAATTTCTAGGAAAGTGAATCAATGACCTAGGTTCCCTGGTCTCAATAGCTTTCCATTCGTTTAGAGGAAACTTTAGCATGAGCATGAACCTGTCACACTCAATGTGAAGGTTACTTTGCTTCTGTGAGCATGCAATAACAAGTCAATTTCTTGGAAAGTTGGATTTCTTTGAAGGGGTAGAACAATGTTGTATCAAATACTTTCTAAAAGTCTGACTTGGAAAGAACAATCCAATTACTTATCAATTGAGAGTTTAAAATCCAGTCAGTCACTGTTACTTCTTCAGCGTGGGTGGTAAATTACACAGACGCAACCCTTCAAATTTCTGTGAATATTCCATTTTCAAAACCAACTTGGTATCTAATATAATATATATATGTGTGTGTGTATGTACCAACTTGGATTGGAACTCAAGATGAAAATCAGTTGAGGAAGAAAGGATAACCACAGATACAATTAGTAGAGAGAGAATTAATGGCTGAGAGTGCAGTAAAGTTTCTGCTAGACAAGCTCACCCCCCTTTTCGAAAATGACTTGCAACTCTTGAGAGGGGTGAGGGAAGAGATTGTATATCTGAGAGGAGAGTTAGAGCGCATGACAGCTTTTCTGAGAATTGCTGATGCATTTGAAGAGAGTGATGAGGAAGTCAAAGTGTGGGTTAAGCAAGTAAGAGACATTGCTCATGACAGTGATGATGTTCTTGATGAATTTACAATTCTTCAGGCACATGATCATGGGAAGGAAGAGCAGGGATTATTGTACGGTTCAATCCGAAGGCTCTCTTGCTGTATTAAGAACACAAAAGCTCGATACCGCGTCGCTTCTCAATTACAAGGCATAAACTTGAGGATCAGAAAAATCTCTGATGTTCATAAGAGACGGAGACATAAATTCTGTACAAGTGAAGTAGCAGGTAAAAGGTGGGAGACACGTGGAGGAGGAGGAGATGCTCTACTTTTGGAGAGAAGTGATGTAGTCGGGATCGATGAACCTATAAAGCAGATGGTTGGGTGGCTTGTCAAGGGTTCTTCTGGACGCGAAGTAGTTTCTGTGGCTGGAATGGGAGGCATGGGGAAGACTACCTTGGCCAACCAAGTCTATGATGCTGCACAAGTGAAGAAGCATTTCAAAGTTCGTGCTTGGATCACTGTCACTCAGTCTTTCAAACTTGGGGAAATCCTCAAACACATGATTGAACAACTCCACCAAGCAATTCGAATACCAGTTCCACAAGGAATCAATAACATGAGCACCAACCAGCTTAAAACAGTAATCAAGGAGTTCCTGCAGAAAAGGAGGTATCTCGTTGTTCTAGACGACGTATGGCACTTGTGCGGATGGGATGCCTTGAAATACACATTGCCTAACAATACTTATGGCAGCAGAGTCATACTTACTACACGAAATGCGGATGTAGCCTCTACAACCTGTGTAGAATCCAGAGGTAAAGTCTATAACTTGGAGCCCTTGCCCCTAACAGAGGCTTGGGAGCTTCTGTGCAAGAAGACATTTCAGGGGAACTCTTGTCCTCCTCACTTAGAAGAAGTCTGCAATTATATTTTAAGAAAGTGCGAGGGACTGCCGCTTGCAATTGTGGCGATCAGTGGCGTTTTGGCTACCAAAGACAAACGCAGGGTTGATGAGTGGGATATGGTTGGCCATTGCCTTGGGGGTCAAATTGAAGGCAATGACAAGCTCAAGGACTTGAAAAATGTTCACTCACTCAGTTTTAATGATCTGCCATACTATCTCAAGTCTTTTTTCCTGTACCTCAGCATCTTTCCTGAGGATCATCAAATCAAGCATATGAGACTTATTCGATTATGGATAGCGGAGGGATTTATCGAAACAAAGGAAAGCAAGACATTGGAAGATGTTGCAGAGGACTACCTCAATGAACTATTGAATAGAAGCATGATTCAAGCAGCGGAGACAACACCTGATGGAAGGGTCCAAAAGTTTCGTATTCATGACCTTTTGAGTGAAATTATCACCTCCAAGACAAGAGATCAGAACTTTGCCACAATTGCTAAAGAGTACAATATGCCATGGCCAGACAAAGTCCGGCGCCTGTCAATACATAACACACTGCAATATGTACAGCAATACAGGTCTGCTTCTCAACTGCGTTCCCTCTTTATGTTCAGAGTTGCTGAGAAGCCATCACTGCAGAGGTTCTTCCCCACGGGCTTTACACTGCTTAATGTGTTAGATTTGCAAAGTACACCTTTAAATGTTTTCCCAGCTGAAGTTGTCAACCTTTTCTTTCTAAAATATCTGAGCTTGAAAGATACCAGGGTAAAAACCGTTCCTACCTGGATAGGGAAGCTTCAAAACCTAGAGACTTTGGATCTGAAAAATTCTCGGGTTACTGAACTTCCAGTTGAAATCCTCAAACTCCAACATCTGCGCCATCTCCTGGTATATCGTTATGAGCTTCTTCCTCATGAATTTCACTCAAAATATGGTTTTAAGGTGCTAGGAAAAATAGGGGCTTTGGCATCCCTTCAAAAGCTCTGTTTCATAGAGGTGAACCAAGATGGTGGTGCCATATTAATAGAGCTGGGGAAACTAGTTCAGTTGAGAAGGTTAGGCATTGTTAAGATGAGGAAAGAATATGGTAAGGCTTTCTGTTCATCCATTGAAAAACTGAACAAAATTTGCTCATTGTCCATAACTTCCATAGAAGAGGACGAGATCATTGATTTGGAGTCCCTTTCTTCTCCTCCTCTACTGCTTCAGCGGCTCTACTTGCGCGGACGACTGGAGACATTACCTCACTGGATACCTTCTCTTCTTGGCCTCGTAAAATTATATTTGAAAAGGAGTAGGTTAAAGGATGATCCACTTGTATTCCTTCAGTATTTACCCAATCTAGTACTTCTTTTACTATCTGAGGCGTTTGAAGGAGACACACTATGCTTTGGAGCTGGAGGATTTAAGAAGCTCAAGCATCTATGTCTCGATAAATCTGATCAACTTAGATGCATATGGGTGGAAGCGGAAACAATGCCTTGTATTGAACAGTTAAGTATCAAGTGTTGTAAATCATTGGAGAAGGTCCCATTAGGCATTGAACATCTCATCACACTAAAGGTGCTGGAATTTTCTGATATGCCAGAAAAATTAATCAGGACACTACTTCCACATGAACAAGGAAATGATTATTGGAAAGTTGCACATATCCCATAAGTTTATATCACCTATTGGAGAGAGTGGGAGTGGAAGGTCTACTCCTTAGAGGGCTTGAGCGAGGCACAGAAGTCCCACTTCTGTTGTAAATAGCCTTCAAACTCTTGTAACTGTAAATAGTGAATAGTCTCCCTTCCCTTGGTTCAAGTGTTTTGTACTGCTTTCGACCACAGAATAAAAAAGTGTTTTGTAATGTAGAAAGCTGGTTTATACACAGGAGTCTCTAGTATTGGTTGGTGATGCCTTGAGTCATTTTGTGTAAATCTTATGCTGTCAATTTATACTACTTAATTTCTGTAAGATTCGATTATTAGAATTCAGGTGTTTATTTGTTTTGTTCAATATGTCTTTGTTGGGTAAAAAACTTATTTATAGATCTGTTCTTCATTCTGCTTCTGCTTGAATCTTTTAGCTTAGCCATTTTTCAGCTTAAAAGAAAGAAATGTTGTCTGTAGATTTCCTAGCTGGAACAATCTTATTGAGCAACTATCCTCTCCATTCATCACATGTCTGATATCTGGTACTTCGAACATTTTCATGTCACGTTTTATTTGTACCTTTTTCTTCTGCAAATATAAATCCCCCAAGTGCATGCTTGAAGAAAACGAATTCAAATATAATTTTGGTGAGAAAAAGATAACCCAGAGATGGCAATATGCATGAAACTTGTACCCAGCAAGATCTTGGCTGGTAGGTAAAAAATGATTTAGAGAGCTCAACAATTCATTTCAATTCAGTTCAATAGTTAAATTTATTGAACTTTTTTGACAGCTATTGAATTGAACTGTGCAATGGTGCAGTTGAATAGCTTACAAATTAAAAACTATATTTTTTTATAAATATCTTTTTAAATGATTGAATAAAATAAAATGAATTATGATAAGAATTATACAATTAAAATGGTTTGAAAGAGATCTTTAAAAATATACCAATTTTGAATATATATATAATATACAGAAATTCTCTTATGCGGATATCCGGACGTTATTATCGTGCGGACGCCGTGTATTTTGTACTACCCCTCTCTGTTTTTCTGCCTGTTTCCAATAGGATCCGCACGATAATAACGTGCGGAAATCCGGATAAGAGAATAACTGATATACATAAATTCTCTTATGCGGACATCCGGACGTTATTATCGTGCGGACGCCGTGTATTTTGTACTACCCCTCTCTGTTTTTCTGCCTGTTTACAATAGGATCCGCACGATAATAACGTGCGGACATCCGGATAAGAGAATAACTGTATATATATATATATATATATATATATATATTTCTATTAAAAAATAAAATTGCAACATAAACAATTTTTTTTTGCGGGTGTAGGAAGTAGTGGGAGAGTTATTTTCGGATTCCGAGCCTCTGCATTTAGCATCAGTGCATTTAAGTGTATTTACACAAATCTTATTCATTTAATTAATCTAATGGAGTTAATTATTCCACGTTGGCGGAGTTATATTGGATTAAAAACACACCTTCTGTAGAGTATACCTTGAGATCAATTTTATTTTATTTTTATTTTCGGGTTAATCAATACCCCTTTCACCCTCCCCACGTCTCATATCACAAACCCTCTTTCCAGACTCCTGTAGTGCCATGTGTCACAGGATGACTTTTTTGGAGTCTCGTGCAACCTTAGACTTGATCGCCTCTCGAACAAGCTAAGTCAACCTTCCTTCCTACAAAATAAGATCGAACCAAGTAAGAATACAAAAGCAAGAGCAAGAACGATAAGAGCGCACAAGAGAGTTTGGGAGAATATATGCTTGTATTGCTACTCAATGCTTTACAAGTTGTGAGGTGAGGATACACAATGAGATATCCTCTTTATATAGAGATCATGTCCCACCTACCACCACAATAGAGGGCTAAGATACAATGTCACCAACCGGAATCTACCTACTACTGTCACCAACCGGAGTCTACCTACTACTGTACATTGAATCTAGACATGTGGGCTAAGAGGTCTAGCATGATCCATCTGAAGGGCTGGGCCTTGAGCTTCTCTTGTGGGGCTTGACCTTCACAAATGGATCCTCTAGGTTGGCCCCACAGTTGTTGGGTTGAGCCTTCAACATGTGGGCCTTGACATTCTCCCCCACCTAATCCGATGACGTCCTCGCCGCCGAGGTAGTTCATTCTCGTTCGAATGCTTCGATCTTGTCCTTGTTTTGCCACAAGGTCTCTGCCTTCAGACTCTGGGAGGCCCTTCCATTTGACGAAGTACTCAAAGTATCTCGGTACACCTTTGCGTTGTACCTCGCGCTTGGCCATGATGCACTCGATCTCCCTGTCAAATGAAGTTACCATTAAAGATGGAGCTCGTTGAGACTCCCCACGACTTGGCTCCTCGGGGTCAGCATGGTAGGGCTTTAGATTGCTCACGTGAAACACTGGATGAATCTTCAATCATGGCGGTAGTTCCACACGGTAAGCAACTCTTCCCACGATTTGGAGGATAGGAAATGGGCCCTCATATCTCCTCAACAACGCCTTGTGCACCTTTATAGTGGACTTGTGTTGAGAGGGGTTGAGCTTCACAAAGACCATATCACCTGGTTGGAATACAATCTGTCGCCGGTGCTTGTCCGCCCATTTCTTCATCTTCCGAGTTGCCTTCTCCAATTGAGCCCGAGCCAGCTCATTAGTCACCTGCCAATCCTTGGCCGTCTTGTATGCAGTAGGGCTACTCCCCGTGTAGCTTGACACCATTGTGTTCGGTGTCATAGGTTGTTGTCCAGTTGCCAACTCAAAAGGACTTGACCCTGTCGACTCCAATTGCTGCAAGTTGTACGAGAACTGAGAAACATCCAACAACTTTGCCCAATCTCTTCTTGTTGGAACAGGAAGTGGCTCTAGCAACCCCCTAGCTGCTTCTGCAAGGTCTTGTCTTGTTGGCATACAAGACAAGTCCGCAGGAATGAGTCTACATCTTCCCTCTCTTGAACGATATGCCTCCGCTTGGTGTCATTGAGTTTTCGGCTCTTGAAAGCCAATGGGTGTCCATCCTGCATGAGTACACCACCAATAGTAAAATCAGATGCATCAGTGTGTACCTCAAAAGGTTTGCTAAGATCAGAAGGTCTCATCACTGGTTCCTCCTCAATGGCATGATCCACCTCTCTCCTAGGTGGTAAAGTGTTGGGCAGCTCATTGGGCATGACATCTGGAAACTCCTTAAGGACTGCTTCCATAGCTTTTGGGACTGGTTGGACTTTCTTCTCAACTATATCCCTCTTCATAGTTGCAAGGAACGTCGGTTCGCCCTTCTTCCAAGACTTGGAAATTTGCATGGCTGACAAGAGCTTTGACTTGCCTTGTTGCCTCACCACTGGCACCATGCATGGCATTGCTCCACCTTGTGCAATGCACATAGTATTGTAAAACGGAATGGGAAATGCCTTGAAGTCAGCTACTCCCTTCCAAGTAGCAATGTGTAGCTCCACACCACGAGCTACTCCATCAATTGGCTTGGCAGTTGAATTCACAGTCTTCATACTGCCTACTTCCTTTGAGACTCGATACCCAAGTCTTTTTGCTTCCTGCAGTGACATAAAGTTGTGCGAGGCACCCATATCCACAAGACAACGGGATGTCTTGCCATCCACCATGGCGTCGATGAACATCACCCTTTTAGCTTGAACCTGTGGTTGAGCGACTTTGGCCTGTAGGGCATTGAAGCGGTGAATGGCCCCCATTCTTGCTTCCCTGTCGGCCTCCTCTTCCTTCTCTTGGTTCATGGCATTCAAGGCTTTCTTCTGTGGACAATCTCGCATCATGTGCGCTCCATATTACAAATAGCAAGCTAGCTTAGACTTGTCTTTCCCCCTGTCACCTCTTCTTCACGGATGACTTGTGACTGTCAGACTTTTCTCCGGACTTGCTACCCTCTTTGTGGTCTCCCCCACCGGATCCACTGCTACCTTTCTTTCCTTTGAACTTGGAGTCGCTTTGATCATTCTTCTTGAACTCAATAAGAGACTCAGCTGCAGCAATTGCCTCTGACAAGGTTTGGACATGTCTCCTTCGTAACTCCAGCTTGGCCCAAGTATGTACGCCACTCATGAAGTACATGAGCTTGTGTTCATCTGTCATGCTAGGCACCTCGAACAACAGGTTGGTGAACGTGGCGACATAGTCCTTCACGCTCCCCGTTTGCTTTAGCCATCTCAGCTTCTCCTTTGTCTCATACTTGGCATTCTCTGGATAGAAATGCAACATAATATCTTCCTTAAACTCATCCCAAGTCTAAAGTGTAAACGTACCTTGGTCGATCTCCATAGATCGACGACGCCACCACATGAGAGCATTGTCGATGAGAAACAACGTTGCTGTAGTAATCTTGGGCTCATCATCCTCCAGCTTGAGGTACTTGAAATACCTTTCGATATTCCACATAAACGTGTCCAGCTCCTTCCCCTCCCTCTTCCCATTATAGGAGTTGGGCTTGAAAGAATCTAACACCTTCGGTTCCTTCGGAGTCCAGGTCTTGTTCAAGACAACTTCCTTGCACAAGGCCCAATCTCCCTTCACATCCTTCACCTCATCACGAAGCGCAGTAAGCTCCGCTAAGAAGTGATCTAGCTTGGTTTGGACATCTAGCCTTATGATGTCTAGCCCGAAGTTGAGGGCTCCCTGGAATTGGCCTTGAAGCTCTTCCGCCACAGCTTTGAAGCCCACCTTTGTAAGGACGTCCTCCTCGAGTCTCTGATCGAACTCGTTCACAGCATTCTCCATCTTAGAAAGCCGCCTCTCCATCGTGGCTACGACATCTCTAGATCGTTCCCTCTTTGATTTGCCCCCACGCTCCACATTAACCTTGGACATATCCATCTCAATATCGGATCCGCTCTTCGACATGCTTCTTCAAATGATTCGAGCTTTCGCTCTGATACCAATTGTCACGGGATGACTTTTTTGGAGTCTTCCTTCCGTGCGGCCTTAGACTTGATCGCCTCTCGAACAAGCTAAGTCAGCCTTCATTCCTACAAAATAAGATCGAACCAAGCAAGAACGCAAAAGCAAGAACAAGAACGATAAGAACGCACAAGAGAGTTTGGGAGAATATATGCTTGTATTGCTACTCAATGCTTTACAAGTTGTGAGGTGAGGATACACAATGAGACATCCTCTTTATATAGAGATCATATCCCACCTACCACCATAATAGAGGGCTAAGATACAATGTCACCAACCAGAATCTACCTCCTACTATCACCAACCGAAGTGTACCTACTACTGTACATTGAATCTAGACATGTGGGCTAAGAGGTCTAGCATGATCCATCCAACGGGCTGGGCCTTGAGCTTCTCTTCTGGGGCTTGACCTTCACAAATAAATCCTCTAGGTTGGCCCCATAGTTGTTGGGTTGAGCCTTCAACATGCGGGCCATGACACATGGCTGCCATCTCTCCAACCTCCAGCACCAATGATCAAAGTTTTTTATTTTGTATTTTTATTTTCTTTAGCACAGTTCAAGCTTGCCATAGAATCGACGACTTGGGCATAGCCATACTTGTGTCTTGAACTAGTTCTTCGCTGATAAAAAGGAATTCCCATTGAATCTATCCTCGGTTTTCAATGTTATTATATTGAAACTTGACGGTGTATAAGGTGAAGTTAGAAAATGTCAAATAAAATAGGAGGGGTTGGGGTTGGACTGCGAGAGCAATAATGGTAGCCATGAACATGAGTAATTTTTTGGAGTTTGAGAAGAGGGTTTATGATAGAAGGCGTGGGGAGGATGAAAGGGGTGTTGATGAAATTTAAAACTAAAATAAAAAGAAAATAAAATAGAGCTCATTAGGGGTAAGTGATATGCTACACAAAGTGAGTTCTTAATTTAGTATAGTTATGCTAACGTGGAATAATTTATCCCATTAGATTAATCACATGGTTTAGATTTGTGTAAATGCACATAAATGCACCGATGCTAAATGTAGAGGCTCGGGATCCGTTATTTTCTACACATGTATTTATGGGTAAATAACTAGTCGTTTGAAGAGGCGTCAAAATTAAATGGGTTGCTCTCTCGCTATGCAAGGAGAGCCATGCGTCACATCTAGGGTTTCTTCTCGTGTCCAGCCACTGTCTTCTCGCACTCAGTCGCCGTCATTGTATTCGATACCTCTTACCACTCTTGTCATATGCGTCTCATCGCCCTCCTCTCCTTAGTTCACCCTTGTCTACATCCTCGCCTTCAGTACAATGTCAACCGCTCTCCAATCCGTCGTCGCTGTGACTCTTCCCACTCTTCGGGGTCTGGTTTGATCACTTTTGGATTCCTCCCCTGCTATTTGGTGGTTTATCTCCTTGTGTGTGGGCTTCGTCTCCTCTGGTCCCTACCATGTCTATGCCCGTTTCTGATGATGATATCTTGGTTTCTAAGGTAGACTTCATGGTTCCTAAGCGCCTGTGCACTGATGGCTATTCTGACAAGTCTATGGAGATTGGTCTAGTGGGATCTCCTGGGAGCCTTCCTTAATGTGTAATTGGATCATTCTTGGGCTTGGCATCCAACGAATGCTTTTGTTCTTGATACTTAGTTTTAGGTTAAGTGGCTGAGGCCAGTTTTGTTATTATTGTGTGGTGTTTTCTCAATTGTCATCTCATCACATCTTTGACACTTCGCCTGTCTTAAGGACTATGGATTCATAGGAGATTTCCTTGTCAGAGTTGGGATGATACAGTGTGTCTTTGAGGACTTTTTTGTTTCTCTTTTTCCTGGCCTGTTCATTGTACTTTGTCTCTTCTCTTGTGTTGCTCCCTGCAGACTTCTCTATTTCCAGCGCCATTCATATTGGAGGTGGATAGAGCTGGTGTGCTTGTGGGTTCTCTTTTTCTTTCTGGAGCTTTGGTGTGTTCTCTGTCAGATGCTCACAATATCTTGTGGCTGAGCAAAGGACTATGATTTCATAGTAGGACTCTTTGGACAGTTGGGTTGTGTTGAAGTGTTTTCGTCGTAGGTCTTTGTGTCAGTGTTGTTTTGCTTTGCTTTTGTACTGGTCTAATGTGACTGTATCGAACTCTCTTGTGACGTAGTACAACCCGTAGGTGTTAGAGTAAGCACTTAAACAATAGAACATAGGAGAATATAAGAGAACGATGAGAAGAAATATAGATCGAAAAGATGAGATAAAGGGCAGAAACAGTAGAACAAAGAAGAATATCGGAGATCGAGGAGAAGAAATATAGATCGAAGGGACGAAATCAGAGAGTTCTAGGAAAAGGTTTACTCAACATTCAAATCTGAATTTTAAAGAACTACATGGGGTTATTTATAGCAAACTAAAAATAGGAAACTTAAAACTAGAAATCTGGAAATCTGGAAAAGTAGAAATCCTACTAGAATCTAAAAAACTAGAGAATCTAGGAAACTAACAAATATATTAGGAAACTAAGGGGGTGTTTGGTATCCTATTCAAATAGGGAACTCAAAAACTTTGATTTTTCTTAAAAACAAGGAGTTCTTAAATCTATTTTTAAGATTCAAAACTTGTTTGGTATGCAACTTGAAAACTATTTTCAAATCTTAAAAATTTGAGAACTTGTGGGTTGTTAGAAAAAAAACTGAAAAAACAAATATTTTTTGTTTTTAATAATTGGGATGTTTTTTAGTTGTTCTTGAGCTTGAGTTTTTAAAAATAGGGCTACCAAATAGGTTTTCTTTGTTTTGGACTCAAATTCTATTTTTGAGTTTAAAAAGTTGGATTCAAGTTGAATAACAAACAGGCCCTAATAAATTTAGGTCCTACGTGTCCTGCATCATTCTCCCCCGGCGAAAAGAATTCGACTCTGACGAGTAAACAACCACAAAATGTAAATAAATGACGACAACACCGACTGCAAGTATGAATAATAGGGGACGAGTGTAACATCCGAACCAAGTTTAATTATTCATATAAATTAACTATTTTATTTAATTATAAAATTACAATTTTGCCCCTAGGGATTGGGTTATTTTGGTCACTTTTTAATCCGAAAGGATTTTGGGGAAATGAATGATACTATTGCATAGATCGCGTCGATATGACTTTTTAAAAAAATCTAATTCTCCTTTCTCTCTCTCTCTCTCTCTCTCTCTCTCTCTCTCTCTCTCTCTCCTTGAGCCCTCCTCCCTTCGTAAGAACAGACACCCCCCCTCCCCCCTAAAAAAAAACATCCAGTTGGTTTTTTTGCCACC
>NW_018922706.1:1527-23104 GCF_002207925.1 Prunus avium
ATATATATATATATATATTAAAGGGGAAAGACCAGCAATGAAACACTACCTCATTCAAATAGCAGAGAACAAATTAAAAATAAAAAATAAAACAAAAAGAAGATGACGGTTTTTACAATATAATCATCGTTTAATATAAATTCAGAAAACGGCATCTATAGTTACCGTCGTCATTAAGATACCCAAACCTAGAAATTTGTATTGCTTTTTGAAGAACAACGTATGGGGTTCTGGTACCCTAAAGACGACGGTTAATGGAGAACCAGTCGTCTTTAGGCTACCAGTTGCGGATTAAAACTCAGACGACGGGAGTAAATGAACAACCGACGTATAATAAACATTTGGACGACGGTTTGATCCATCAACCGTCGTCGTGGTTTAAAAAAAAAAATAGCTTAAATCTCCCATCCCCATTCCTTTTCCAAGAACCCATGGCCAAACAAACATAAAAGAACCCAAACAGAGAGTAATTACTACAAGAATGCAAACACTACAACATAAAATAACCCAAATATAGCTACGAACGAAAACACTTATGGATTTAAGAAGCCATGCAATATCATTAAATAAAGAGATTAGGGTTTGCACTTACATGGATAAGACAACCAATGCTTCGGAGAGAGTTGAGAGAATATACCGAATGCTTTGAGAGAGAGCGAAAACTTTAAGACAAATTTATGTTGAAGAGAGAGAATGAACTATTTTAGGGTTAAAGGGAAATTCTGAAAATTTTAGATCGCGATCAAAAATTTTAAAGTACTGCGTTTTTCAACGACGACGATAAATACTTAGATATGGACGTTTAATACTCACTTACGACAGCGGTTTTCATACAAAACCGCTATTGTAAACAGAACATACGTCACCCCTTAATAACCGACGTGGTAATATGATATAATTAGTCGGGGTTTGGGTTTCCTGGGATTCGAACGCGCATAGTTGACCAAAAACAGCGAGAGAAAACCAGCGTCGTTCCAATAAACCCTAAACCCTAAACCCTAAATTTTACAATAATTATAAAAAAAATACACAAGTATGAGAAAAATGAACCAAAAATTGCTACAGACTCCTTACAACAATGCCTTCTATAATAGTAGGCTAAAATCTGGATTTCATCATTTTGAATTTATGGGCACCAATGGATCACATAAACTTTAGGGTTATGTTATGTAAAGTGTAAGGAGTGCCGTGCTTTGTCTCTAAATTTGTTTGAATTTTATTATCATTTGAACTTTGAAAACTAAAATTACATTTTTCAGGCCTTAACGGGCAAGATATTGGCTCAATGAGTGCATAGAATTTGTCGGTATATTTTTCGGATTTTGTTTGGAATATATTATTAATATTAGTAATTAAATACAATAAAAATTAAATTTTTTAAAGCTTTAGGGGAGAGACAATATTGCAATGAGTGCTTGGTAGTTGTCAGTTTAATTTTTGGAATTAGTTTTGAATTTAATATGAAAATAAAATATATAAGTCATTTAAAATTAAATGCCAAATGACCTAATCGACGTTGTATCCTTTTACAACGACGTTAAACAATACAAACTGACATCATACATTGTTTTAGACGTCGAAATGAACCCAAAATGACGTTATTAAGTTACCACGTTGTCTTGTTTTACTCCCTAACGTGGATAATTAAGTTCCCACATCATCTTGTTTAAAATAACGGACGCGGATGATAATGTTACCACGTCAATTTTTTGGATCACCAACGTTGTTTATTTATACAATGTCAAATTTTTTATAATAACCCCCTTTGTATATTATTAAGACGTCGATATGGTTGTACTAACATACGTAGTATATCAATACAAATTTATCTATACAAGATTATGTAAATAGAGACCGTCGTGTTTATTACTGTTACCTCGTGTTTTTAATAATTGCCATCGATGTTATATTTCTAGTTATAGTAAGATGACCATTGTATACACATATGCAACGTGTAAATTAGAAGGAGACGTCATTTTTTGGGAATTAAATTAAGTTTTCATGAATTTTTTGGGAACTAAAAAAATTTCACAAAAAAATTAAGTTTTTTTTATGATTATTCGATTGATTACAACAAAAATATTTATGTACATTTTTAATAAACTAAAATAAACCTTAACATTGTTAATAAATATTATGTACATCAATTATCATTCTATAATAGCTTGTTCACAAATTCTGCCCATTCATGCCTAACGTCGTCAATATCCTCTTGTTTATACTGAACTTTATCATTTTTCTTTCCAAACTGAAAAATAAACAAAAAAACTGACATGTTATAAAGATACAAACGACGGTTTTAAATAAAAAGTTGACGTAGTAAAATAAAGAAATTATATCTAAAATTTTGCCTTTTACCTTCTTCTCGAAAGCTAGGTCTGGATCATAAATTATATCTCTTATGAATCTCATCATGAAATAGCCACTCTACACTTGTTGGTTGTTCAGTTGTTCCAAGTAGATTTTTCCAAATGGCTCCTTTATGTGCTGAAGATTTGTTTATATGAATGTTAAACAATTAATTGACCTGTTACAAGAAAACAAAGAGAGTTATTGACAAAACCAAAAATCTAAAATAACCCATAACTCAGCCTCAATCACAAACCCAACACCCAAATTAACAGAAAAACCTTTAATCCAATTACCAGCATGATCTCTTAACAAACCCCCAGCTCCAATGCAACCAAGAGCAAGCTTACAACTACCATCAGAATTAACCTTACAACTCCCTGGCAAAGGGGCTTGCCAATGAAGATAAACTAAACCCTGATGAAGAGGAACAGAGATAGACTTAGTGGCTTTAAGCCAATCCTTAATATACTGTAGAATCACCTGCTGCGGCTCAGAGGGAAGCAAAAAATCGTGCTAAAAAACAAGCTTACATCGCCATTTCCAGATGAACCAAAGGTTAACAGCAAACACCAAATTCCAAGCCAAACTAGTCATGAAAGATCTCTTGGAATGCATATTATGGAAGAGCCAATCATCAAAATTAGGATCAGAAACACTAGATTCCTCAAACCAACTGCCGAACTGATTCCAAATTAAAAAGGAAGAACTACAACCTTTAAACAAATGCTCAACAGATTCAACTGGATAAATAACATAGTAACCGTCGTGGTAAATCAGTCAAGACGACGGATTTTTAATATAAACAACGTGGTATTGTGTTTCAAACGGCGGTATGAAACTACCGTCATTGTGTAACATTATAACGTCGGTAACATTTCAAACGTCGTATAACAAAAAAGTGAATATAAAAAATTAAAACGTCCTTAAATAAAACCCAAACGACGTGGTGGTTAAGTTAACACGACGTTTTTAAGACAAAATTGATGTAATAAATTGTTTAAAATGTCGGTAAGAAATTACCGTCGTTGTATTTTCATTATAACGTCGATATTATAAAAACCCGTCGTATACTTCAAATGCGGTAAAGCCCAAAAAATCTTATATCAGAATAAATGAACTTACATATTCACTATACTTTTCATGTCGTCATCAACGGCGCGGTTTGGTAGTGAATTCATGTAATAGGTAGTCTCCTTCAATGGTCTCACAATGACCAACACCCAATGACCCCTACACATAATGATCCATATAGGTTAAATAGTACTACAAAGAAAAATACTTTAAATAGTTAAGGGGACTAACCCTGGATTATAAGGGACCAAGAAAAATTTATCCCCATCTGCTGTTTTCAGGCGGTTGGACAGGTTTTTTGTTCG
This sequence comes from Prunus avium, assembly GCF_002207925.1. The sequence continues at coordinate 5,256 of NW_018922706.1, forward strand.
GTCTGATAGAGATCCAGATTGAGAGCTAACTAGCCCAAGGTCCACGAGGCCAATAAGGTTTACCATATTTGCCATTTTTAAATAGTCAAATAGGTACCTAAATATATGAAATTCAATTACATGATATTTTAATTTAAAAGAAAGGGAAATGTAAAACAAAATGATGTATACTGATATCACTGTGGTTCCAATCTCAACCATGGAACCAAACTGCAAAATATCTTCAGGGAAGAGGAAGATATCATGCTCAAAGCCAAACACTTCCTTGGGCATGTGAACTGTCAGAGTCTCATTAGTAGGCAACAACTTGGTCTGGACAAGTTGGCATAAGGCTAACAGAGGAGGTGGCATGTCTAGCTTTGAGAGATCCTATTACAAGAAATAAATAAAGAAATATAAGTTAGTTCGTGTGTGAACTAAAATAAACGACTCTAACTAAACCCAAAAAACAGACATGGTATATAATATAAACGACGGTTTCTAGTACATACTGACGGAGGAAAGGTTATAGACGTTGCTAAATACATAACCGTCGTTGTGTAAAGGTTACAACGTCGCTACACTAAAGAAATGTCGTCTAATTAAAATGCAATTAATGCTTTCATGAAATAGACGGCGGTTTATAAAAGAATTAGACAACGGCAAAAAAGACAGTCGTTATTTTCAATGCCCAATAAATTGCAAAACAAGTAAAAGCATCGTGGTATTTAACTCAAAACGACGGTTCTTGGAAGAAACAGACGTATTATTGTTTTTCAACATCGGTAAATATATACCGTCGTTGTTTGAAATGTTAACATTGGATATTTAAAAGAGCGACGTCTATTTAAAATTTAAAAGGCAGAAAAAGAAAATATTAGTGGCCCCAAAGCAGCTTGCCTTATCAAACATTGGATTTTTTGGGCTTTGATCTTGAGGGGGTAAAGGAATTGGAGTAATTGGGGTTTTGAGCATGTTGGGATCAAAATTAGGAACTAGTTGACGGAATTGTGCCAACATGACCTCCCTCTCTGCTCTAACTGCTTCCATTATACTTTCCCTTAACCTCGCCTCAATCCTCAAGGTCTCTTCTCTGACTGCCTCCATCAAACTTTCCTTCAATTTGTCAGCAAATTTTACCCTCTGCTGTCTCGGCAAATTGAAGAACTGAGTTGGGGAAATGCTAGCACCAACTCCTCTGACTCTCCCACCATGCTCGGGGGTTCCCAAAGCCAAAGTCAAGATATCATTGCTCCTGGAGACAGTCATGTTAGAAATGTGCCCTAAGAGCCAATACATTTGATGTAATCTCCTTAGAATACATTTCGTATATGATATATAAAGGGCAAACTTAATTTGTTATCTTTTACATCGTGTAAAGAAACAAATGTCCAGGGTATGCTAAATAAGAGATAAAGTAATCTAAAGAAGATTAGATTCATGAGACCTTTAATCTCTAATTGTAGTATCCCAAAATGTTCCTAATCATAGGTTATCAAATGGGCATTGATAAACCGTCAAGATTAGCGCATATTATGTATGCTCAATTGGGAGGATGGTTAGTCTCAAACCATTTGTGTAGTTGACACTAATACAAGTATGTGGGTGCTCATTAGTGAATGAGTACACTGAACGCGATCAACCGTAGTTCTCATATGGAGTATTTATCTACATGTCAAATGAGAACTCATAGTTGCAATAATGCAAATTAGTCCTTAGACCTGAGGCATCATGGTTGTCCTGTGATGCGTTATTGATCTTTGATAGCTCTTAAAGGCAAGCCGTAAAAGATTTGTCTTAAGTGTTGTTGGGATCTCTTAATTCATCATAGGGGCATGTGAATGTACAATAAGGAATCTCTACTTTCGATAAAGAAGGAGAATGTTTCAAGATGTGATTCAGTAAATCTTTGGCCAAAGTATTTGAGCTTGATTTAGAAAGTTGTTCTTAATCACGTTCTTTTGAATCACATGAGGTTATAAATCATATTAGGGGTTTGACATAAACAATCCGTACCCTAATAATATGATTTGAAACATTGTATAAGAGAAGGACCGTATTGCATTACAATTCCAACTGAATAGGTTCTTCATCTATTCGTGTTAGCTTGGGTAGCCTTGATATATTGCTAGATGTCACTCTTGGCTTGTGGAAGCCCTAGGATTGATTGTGATCGATCCAAATAAAGGAAAAATTAAAAAGGGGTTTTAATTCCAGTTGGTTAGAAAAAGTTCTAATATTTTCCCACTGCCTTGCTAATTAGAACCCAATGGATCGCACACCTTAAATGGTTAACTTTGAATAATACAAATGAGAATGAGGAAATCAATTTGATTGATTTGATGTGGATGATTTACTACATGTAAAAACGTATTTGGGCTAAGTAATAGTTAACGGAAAGCCCAAATGGTTGGGTATCAAGCCCAAGGGCTTAAGACAACTAAATATTATGATTTAAGTGTCATAAGGCCCAATTTTGGAAGCCCAATGGGATTTGGCCGAAAATGGTTAAGTGAATGTGTATGAGAATTGTTTCCATAAGCTCATTAACACACAAAACACAATCCAACATCAACCAAATAGGTTTGGGAGATCAAAGAGAGAAAAAAGGAGAGTTTTCAAGAGTGAAATACTTTCATTTTTCAAAGTGGTTTAGATTGAAACCAATCTTGAGAATCTTGCACTAGCATCCAAGTATTCTCAAGATACTTATTCTCATCTCAAGGTTCCATCGGTGTGGAGACTTAGAGGCCATATACTTTTGTGGCTCACAAGGAGGAGAAAGATCAAGAGGAGATCAACAAAGGAAAATCATCAAGAGAAGACCAAAACACAACTTGGTTCATATAATTGCTTCAAGGGTAATTAGATCTTATCCTTTCTCTTGAATTTTCATTTATGAAAAACATATCAATGTTCATGGCTTAAGATACTTGGAAGAAGTTTTGTTTTTGAATTTAAACAACCACCTTAGACTTCCGCTGCGATTAATTTGATTAAATGCATGTTTAATATTCAAATGAACTTTATCCTACAAGTCAGAGTGCCTTCGGAGACTTGCTTTTGCAAATCATCCTAAAAGAGAGAAAGAGAGATTGTTAGACACTGAGCAGAGTGTAAAACAGATAAATAAGATGACGTAATATATCATTTACAACGACGATTTTCTTAAATAACTGACGTAGTATTCATTTAACACGTCGATAGTTAAATACCGTCGTTGTTTATAATTTATAACGTCGGGAGAAAAAACCCGTTGTATGTTCAAAAGCAAACAGATTAATAGAACATAAGTCAAAGACTGTCGTAGTATTTCAATTAAGACGACGGACTATTGAACAAACAGACGTAGGACTTAATTTCATATGGCAGCATAAAATTACCGTCGTTGTATAAACATTCTAACATCTAGATGAGATAAAACCGTCGTAAATTTTAATGAAGAAGTGAAAAAAATCGATTGAAATATGCATTCTTTTCCAGAAATTGTGCACCACAAATTTCAGTGAAATAGACAGAGAGAGGGAGAGTGTGTGCGTGAGTAAACTTAAAACAAAATGGCCGTCTCTGGAATTTAAGCCGTCGTATTAATTCTATCTAGACGTCTGATTTATGCAAAAACCGACGTGCTATTCTTTTTGAAACGGCGGTAAATAAAAATCGTCGTGGTGTTTATTTCATAACGTCGGTTATTTAAACGTGCGATGTCTATACCAAAATAAAACACTCTGTTTTTCAAATGTAGAACAGAGTTAGTGAGACGTACGATTAATTTTGCCTTCTCTGCAACCTTTGGATCAGGGATGTTTCCCGTTTTATCTTCTCTTGCCTTCTTCCATAAAAGAGCTCGATCGATTTCTTCACCGAGCATGTTTTCTTCTAATTCATCCTCCAAACCTACATACGCTTTTCGAGACAACCTATGGTTGTACTCCAATTTCTCCCTCCTCTGTTTCTGCCCAGAATGCACAGCCTCAAAATTTGGGGATAACCTTGAAGCTACAAAGGCATCCCATTGCGATTTCTCTATGAACTTGTAAGGCTCAAGGGGTTCTTTTAACTTCTCCTTGTCATGTGCGAATGGAAGGATATACTGCCTAGTCACGTTATACTTGAAATCCTTCCATTTTTTGGCGGCAGACGACAGGACCATCTTGTTGCACCCATCCCCAATAACATAGGCCATTTGAACAGCTTCCCAAATCTTCTCCTTTAGGTCCTTAGGCAATTGAGTCCATTTCTTGTCCACAAGAGGGACTCTGGTGCGTGCCAAAACACCAATGTAAGACTGCATCTCAACAGCAGCCTTGCCATGTGGTCTGCCCCTTTTATTGAACTTAACCACAGGCTTAATCTTCTGAATTTTCCTCTTCACAACACGGCTCATTGTGTTGATACCGTGGATGGATTTTGGCTCCTCAACAAATGTGGTTGTGCTCGAGTCTTTCTCGGAGGTTGAAGAAAATCTCATCCTCTTCGAGGGTTTGCTTTGAACTAATTTTCCTTCTTCCACTTGAGCCTTTGAAACTGATTTGGCTTCATCCCTTTGAGCCTCTGGCACTTGAGCTTCCTTGTTTTGAGATTTCGAAACCATTTTTAATTAATCTGCAAGAAAAACAACGTCGGTTATTTAAAAAGAACGACGTAATAATAAAGAAACGACGTCCGAAAAAATACAGCCATGATATTTAATTTAGGACGACGGTTGTAAAACAACACCGTCGTTGTAAATACAACACCACGACGGTAACACGAAAATAGCGACATCCTATTAAACAGTCTCTCAGACCATGTATGGAAATAAGATGACGGTTTTATCTCGTTCATGACGTAAATGTGTATACACCATGTCGGTTATTCAGCCTAAGAACCGACGTGGTTTAAAAATTACAACGTCAAACACAAAAGACAACTGTCATCTTACTGAGATGTGATACAGGAAAAACGACAGTTCTTTCTCCCACGAGACGACGGTTTTATCTTGTTTCCGACGTATTAATTGTCACACCATGACGGTTATTAACCACCGTCGTCAGTTCTTTCTCCCATGAGACGACAGTTCTATCTTGTTTTCGACGTATTAATTATCACACCATGACGGTTATTAACCACCGTCATGCAGTTTGCATTAGGTCGGATTTAACGACCATCGTGGTTTGTCGATTCTAACGTCGCAAACAGGAGAGAACTGTCGTCTTCAGGCATCGTGAGAGTAATGGACTAATGAATTTAATCAAACCAGTGAAAGATTTCCTCATTTTGACGGAGTCTTGTTTCCAGACTCGTTTTTTCAAAACCCTCTTCAAATGAAAGTGAAAAAAGAGAAAAGAGATTGAGAAAAAACCTTTGGCGTGCAAAGAAAGTTTCCTTCCGACATAAGAAAATGGTGATTTGGAGACGAAGACGATGACGATAACGAGATTCAGACAATGACGCTTACAAAGCTGCTTTTGGGAAACGGGAGAGAAACTGAGATATTTTATCGATGAGAGAGAACGTAGAACATTAGGTCAGGCGACGAAAACTTTATATATTTTCCCAGAGTTCAATACAACGACGGTTTTATTAAAAACCGCCCTAGTATTTAGTTATAATGACGGAAAATAAGTAGGAACCGACGTGGTTATCACTAAAGCCAAACGACTTTTGGAATTCCGATGTGGTTATGACGGCGCTTGTTTATCTAAACTGACGTTGTCCTTTAACATTCAACGACTATTTATTTTAAGAAACCAACGTGGTTACTTTGGGTTTCTAAAAATGACGTCGTTCTCTTGTTAATACACGACAAAAGTTTACTTTGCAGAAGTGGAATTACATGTTACCCCTTATGCATAACCGACGTTGTTGATTTTAAAAGTTGTTGGCTTTAGTTTACGGGATGACGTGGTTAATTATATTTATACGTTTCCAATTGTTAAAAAACAACGTCGATTAGTTAAATATGACGTCACTATTTGTAATAGAACCGACGTGGATATTTACGATAATTTGTTTAAATATGATTTTTTCACGCGTTTTTTAACTCTCAGTTTTTAATTAGGGTTCCAACTTCTTCTTGCCCTTGGCTCAGTCTCATCAACTTCTAAAAAATTGTCTTTCTAAAAGCAAATGTGGACACTTTATTTTATTGATTCAATAGGTGATCTATGTTTTTAGTTGTGTTTTCTGCTTTATTTCACTCAATAGGGGATTTCTTTGGATAAATTTATTTATAGTAATTGTCTTTGGTTTGCAGAATGATTCCTCACAAGACCAAGCGTGGTGCACCAGCACTTGCCCGTTTGAAGGCATACAAGGGTGTTCCACCTCCTTATGATAAGATAAAGAGGATGGTCATTCCTGATGCTCTCAAGTGAGCTTTTCACACTTGTTTGTTGATTTTGGAAATTATCTGATTCCTGTACACAAGTACTGTTTGTTGGGCAAGCTTTCATCTGATTCCTGTACTTACAAATAGTCACTAATGAATTTATCTGTGGCTGTGCAAGAGCTTGAGAACAAGAGGAAGGAGAGGGCCCAGCTTACATGTGAATGGAAGAAACAGTTGAACAAGCTGAGGGTGAAGGCATAAAAGGTTGCCGAGGAGAAACACAACCACGATGCATTGGGTCCTCAGCTAGTATTTGCCTTATAAATATTGCTCCTATTAAATATTGATCAGTAGATATTTGCCTTTTAAGATGAAAATGTTGTTGAGGATTGACTTGAGAATAAAATTTTGTTTTGTGTTAAGATACTTGGTTGTTCCTTGTGATGGTTTTAAGTATTTGGGCAGTAGTTCTTTATGATAGATATTAAGAAAGATATTACCAAAATAAATAAATTAATTAATTTTAAAAAACAATAAAAATAAGACGGCGGTTTACAGAGAAGGCAGACGTATAAATAGAAAAAATATGACGGTAATTTGAACTTAGGACGTGGTAAATAAATACAACAGTAGGGTTATAGGTACCGTCGTAGTACACTCCAAAATAATAAGTCGATAAATTAATCTCTCGCATCATGGTACATTGATTTAACACGTCCTTATTTTGTAATATACTGACGTGGATTCCATTACATTATACGACGCGGACTAAGAACAGTTGGTCGTGTTTAGTTAGGAGTTAACACGGCAGGTTTTTTGGTGAACTATTGTCTTTATTTTCTACGTCGGTGGATTCATATCTGCTGTCGTTGTTTTTTGGTCAGATTTTAATTCTGAAGAAAACCTTTTTAATAAGACGACGCTTTTTTATTTGTGTGCGTTGTTTAAAAAAAATATATTCAACAGTACCTCCATTTTTTAGTTGTTTAAGTCACTTATTCATAACGGTTTTTTGTTACCGTCGTCTTTTTAAACATAACAACGATTTTTTGTTCTACCTTCGTCTTTTTCACTTTTTGTAATAGTGTCAGATTGTAAAGGTCAAATCATCATAATTAAAACCACATAAACTAAACTAAAGTGGAAACAAACTATAGGACCAAAGACAAAAGTTTCTCTCAACCCTCTTCTTAAGTTGAAATTAATCTCGTATATACTCATTAGTAATGTTATTTGAACACACCTATTCTCATTCTCTTTGAAAAAACAAAAATAAAAATAACAAATATTATCAACCGATTGACCATTGATTTTCTTTTTTCAAAAGAATTTTTTTTTTCACAATGTTTTTCAAAAGAATCTTGACGGCACTAATACTGCTGATGGATACAACGCAAAGTAGAAATTCAACTTCATCTATCCATGCACTAAACTTGGTGGTTGCATGCGTTATTAATTTAATTAATGAAAGTGGTATGAGAATCCCATCCCCACCCACAAAGGTTTATTTATTTTATTACTTTGAGAATCTCACCCCTATAAATATAGAATATATTGTTGCTACTTTGTTTACTATATTATTGTTACTGTCCTTTTATTAAAATATTTTATTGCTACTTTACTTTCACGTGGCTGTTTTATAATTCATAATGATATGCTGCCTACCTTTGAGTATTTAATATTCTTGTTTAACTATAGTTCAAGAAAGAAAGGTAGTCTAAGTAAGATAGATTCTTGTTTATGTGTGACAGGGCTCCAATTTTTGTATGGCATTATTTTTATAAAGTTGAAATTAAAGTTTATGATACTTCCTCTCGCTCAATTACCTCATTTTCGAATTTCATGATCATTTCAAAAATCACTTCACCTTTAACAACACAATGACCCACATTTAAAAAATTATTCATTTGTTTTGGAACAACAAACCTCTAATTAATCCAACACTTTCCTTCAATAAAATGTTTAATTATTCTAGTTGATGACTTATTTTGTCTGTTTTAGTTCAATGGAACTTACCATATTTAAGCCAAAATGAAAGTACATGTGCATAAGTTTTTTTAAAAAAAAATTTCTAACCCTGGACCACTGAAAAGTCGGAACTGGCCCTTCCCTCACTGCAAAGAGTTTCTAACTTGTCGTTGTGCAAAGATAACTTTCATGTGTCGAAAATGGAATGACATAAAGTAGCTATCATTACCATTAGAGTCCCTTTACTAATTGTCAGTCTATGATTGTTCCCGTGAAAAAAATGGCAATCAGAACACACACAATTAAAACATGATATCTGTGTTTATTCAGTGATGCATAAACGATGGAGTGTCAATTTGATGAGCGTTTCTATAGAAATTAATCTTGGGACCATTTTTATATGTGAATGAGTTGGAACAATAACGGGGATAACACTGTTTTGCTATTCCAATCAATCACGTCCTATCACACGTGATAAGGATTTCACGTGACTGAAAGTAATTGGATGGGGATAGAAAAACAGTGCTATCCCCGTGACATGCCAGTTCTTCTCCAACTCAAGACCTCCTCGATGCCCATCGAACCCTTTGAGCGGTTCATATTCTAAAAGTCTAAAAATCTAGGTCAAAAGTCTTTAATATGACGAAAATTTGGTTTCAAAGTTTCTCAACAACAATGGGATTATTGGACCACTTGAAGGCTACTCAATAACATTCAACATTTAACATTTAACATTCATGAATGTTGTTGATTATTGTTGGATTTAGCATGTGATGTTATAAATTCATAACATTGCGAATAGGACTGACGACTTATAATTTATCAGTACTGGGAATGCGACACACATATGATAATGAAATTGGAGGAAAACTTCAAAAACAAGTCATTTATTGCAACGACTATAAAGATTTACCTGCAAGCGCAGTTAACCCAATTTCTCAGTTGAATTTACTTTATAATAGTGAATAAATTGAAGGTGTATTAAATGCTGGTTAGGTATTTAGGGCTTCAAATTTGTTATGGACTCTAGATTGATTTGATTTAGATGACTAGCTAGAACTATTGTTTGATTGAATTTGATTTAGGATCACCCAAGGGGTAGTTTTCTTTTGGTGACATCAAAGGGGAGTTTTTTCTTTTTTAAGGGACATGTCCAAGGGGACTTATCGAACTCTCTGAGTGTCGTGTAATACATAAATAGAAGGACATAATGTGGAGAATTTTACAGAGGAGTTGTAGTTCAAATATTTATTATTGAACCTGATACTTTTTGTCCAAATCTTCTCCCTTAATATCGCTTGTATGAACCAGTGAAGTTACACCGTAAATGTATTGCACTCACCGTCAACATTGGAGCTGAACCGTTCACGTATCTTGAACAAAGTTAGAGAGTGATAATAATTGAGCAGTCTATATTTTATTGTGTTTATCTCTCTACTTTTACTTTAGTCTTATACAATAGTCGTTTTGTTTGTTTTAAATTTGGATCATATCTCGATTTATGTGTGTCATCAATGCGCAGGGCCATGCTATATATAATCTACTCTGTATTTTTTGAATTTTTTCAGATGTCCGGAAGAGACTAGTCTTACAAGTTATAACATAAATAGCAGTAATATTTTAGAAAACACAACCACCATAATCCCCATTAGTTAACTGGGATTGGCAACCATACGACATCTACAAGAGCTGGATTGCATCTTAATTTAAGAAGTGAACTAAACTAGATTATATATGTTAAACAAACAAGGTTGGTTCAGCGATGGTGGCCTCTGCCTCTTTCAGGTGCGCACGTTCCTTTTCAGGTTGAACTGGAACTGATAAGCAAGTACCATTTTCCATGCTCTTCTGCTCTTTGCTTTTTCCCCACAAAACACTGTAAAGGCTCGCAGCCAACAGGATTCCACCTAAAACACTGCAAAAAGGAGAGCCACATGAAATGATTAGGACAATCGATCTACCCATCATCATCCGAATGCAAACAAAACGTCTACATTGAATAATTATTCACTTTATAAAGTGACGTTATTTTCCAAAGAATATGAACTTCTTTTCTTTTCTTTTTCGTTAACTAAAATAATTTTAAAAAATAGATGGTTTGGATTGTTGAAAATAAATTTGTAGGCGACCCTAAAGGGTGTCCCTCAAATAAAATTATTCGAGGGATCCCTCAATAGAAGGGGACCGTATATATATAATTTGGGAAATTAATAAAATACTAGCCTGTTTTGTTAAATATATAGATATATAAAAAGATACAAAGAATTAAAAATTAGAAAGAAAATTAAAAAGAATTAAAAATATTTTTGTTCAACATGGACATTCTCAGGGGTTTTTGAATATTTCAGGGTTTATGACTTCTCTCTTTGTATATAAAATATGAAAAGAAAAAACCATAAGGTGTGGTGCGAAACTGTCATCTCCAGTTGGCAAGCTACCTAGTGCCTCAATAGCAGGGGTTCAAAACCCGTTGGAAGCACTTTGTGGCCAGGAGCAAGCCGAACTCCGAGCGGGGATTAATCTCACCCTTCGGGTGTGGGGACACCTCGTGGTATTTACCAAAAAAATATATATATGAAAAGAATTCATTTACCTTCCCAAACTGATGACCTCCCCTAAGAGCAACACCGAGCCAATAACTGTGATGATGAGATTTAATGGCTGTGACATGGCTTGGAAAACTGGCCCCTTCTTCTCAATCACATATGCTTGCAAGTAGTATGAAACGCCGGTCACCATGATGCCCTGATTGTTACCGCACAAGTCAAATTTTAACTAAAAGAAATGAAACGTGAAAATTTAAACCAAAAAAGAAAAATTTAGTCACTAAATGGACCCACCTAAACCTGATAATTTAAACCCCAATTTCTCCAACTTGAATCTTACTTATGCAACAAGCTTTACAAAGTTCTTTATTGAACCCTTTTGCCAAGACTAAAATTCTAGAATAACCTACTTCTTTGGCAATGATCTTAATCATGTCGGGTTTTTGTTTTTGTTTTTATTTTTTTGTTTTCTCTGCTGCCAGGACAAAGTTAAAGAAGGAAAGGTTGCAGAGAAAAAGGCTTAAAATCTGCTTACACAATAAGCAATTGCAAGTAAATTAATGTTCCAGCCCAGATTCCATTGACTAGGATCTCTTTCCAAAGCGATCGCAACAACAAATGACTGTGCTGCACTTGACAGGCATTGTAGACTTGTGAAGCGTAGCTTTGCAGGGTACTTTACAAGAAGTTGAGCCTGTTCAGCCAAGCCAATAAAACACACTAAATTAAACCACCATCAGCATGCATTTAAGTTTTAAAACTAAGCTCGTCTATTACCCAAAAAACTCAAAAAATATATGGGGTCTAGACTTGTGGAAAAAGCCTTAATTTGCAGATTAGTGGTTTCAGATTCGAACCTATATGGCACTTTGGCAGTGTGTGCAATAAAAATCCCCCTCTCTCTTCCTAAATTTAGCAAAAATAAAATAAAAACAAAAAAAAATTGTCAATGGATTCCCTCCACAGTGGTGGTGGATCCCCCTCCCCCATGGCACCCTGTGGGGTTTCTTTCCTCCGATATAAAAAAATAAAAATAAAAAAAAGCTAAAAAATATGAAAAGAGAGGAAACTAAATTAATTAAGGGTATAGGACAGAGAAGACTGGTTAGTACCTGAAGTACAAGCCACAAGCTCCAACAAATAATAGAAACAAGCAGGAGGAAACAACCAATTATCCATCTGTGCCCAGAAGAAGAATCATGAGCTTGTTGTTGGCCTTGATGGCTGTAATGAGACTCCAAGAGGTGATGATGTAAAAAAGGCTTCAACTGGGGTCCCTTGTAAAAACAAAGGACTGCCACACCTGTCATGCACACTACCAGGCCTGCAACCTTTGCAATCCCAGCTGCTGTCTTTATCTTCACTTTCTCCATCCTGCATTTTAATAATAAAATTGAAATTATTAATACCTTCAAGTACCAGTGCTGCTAATGAAGTAGTTTTGGTTTCGTTGGTGAAAAAAAGTCATTAAAAAAAAAAAATAATAAATAAATATATATGTGAGCTTTAACTTGTTTGGACCGCTGCTGATGATGCCTTATGGAAGAAGAAAAAGAGAAAATGGTGGACAAATATAATCTCTGGTATCCCCTTCCTTCTAAAAATCTCCTTTTGTGAATCAATTTCAATTTATATAGAAACAGAAGATGAAGAGAGAGAGAGAGAGAGAGAGAGAGAGAGAGAGAGAGAGAGAGAGAGAGAGAGCAAATTAAGCAAGTACCTGAGCAAAACTGCAAAGAAAAATGTTCCAACAGGTAGACAGTTAATGGATGCCGCACCCAAAGCCGCTGATGTGTAGGTAAGGGCAATGCAATAAGCATTTATGGCCAAAGTGATCCTGAAATAATCAAAAACCATTTATTTCTTTTTGTTTTTTTTGCAAGAGCAATGAACAAATATTTATGAACTTAATAATTATTAGAAAAAAGATTACAACCCTACTTACCCCAGAAAAGACAGCATAAAAATCTTGCAGAAGGTCACAACAGAAAGAGGCGTTGCACTTTTCCTGGAATATATCCCAACCAAAACCAAAAACCAATAACGAACTGTAGATTTGTGATTGTGATCATAAGAAGGAAAAGAAGAAGCGAAGTTTTTAATTACCTTTCAAAGATCATGGCAAGAGGGGACATGAACAGAGCTCCTGCCATTTGTCTGTAGAAGACGAACACGTAGCTGTTCATACCACGATTGAAAGCAGCTTTAGAGAGCAAGATCATGCCTGCATATATTATCTGTATGAAAATTACTGCCAAATAAGGTTTCGTTGAACCCATTGATCACAAGGATCGATATAGGCTTGAAACCTTTGGACAGCCTTCAGAAGAATTCAGATCAAGCAGAACTTAGTGACTGAATGGAAGTGCTTTTATATACTTTATATAGCAAGACCCCTTTGCTTTTTTTTTTTCTTTCTTTCTACTTTGTTATTTACTTCGGTTTCGTATTCATAATTCACCTCCTCATACCATACCGTACACTTCCAACGTCCCTACGCCACGTTTGGAAGGTGAGACAAATTGGATATGACATTTTCCCTTTTGGCAGCCTTGTCCAGTGTTTAGGTTTTTACTTTTTCGGATTGAAAAATGCAAGAAAGATCACATTTTTTTAATCGTATTTGTGTATCACATAATACGACAAATGATGTGTATATGTCGTGTTAATTAAAAAATTAGTTTATTTTATCGAATGTGTAACCAAATGTAGTCACTTTATATTTATTAGTGTTTTTGATTTCCCATGTGTAATGAATGTTACAATAATGAGACTGAGACTAGTAATCTTAGTAGGGCAACTGTCCCACGTAATTATGGAAAACTAGTTTCCTCCACAGGATGGTTAGGGCTGGACTGAAATTAATGTCAATGCTTAAGACCACGTTATAGTATATCACAGAGCCGGTCCATTAGATATGGAGGCCCTGTGCGAAGAAAGCTGATGAGGCCCTATATGTATAAGTAAAATAACAATTTTTCAAATTTAAAAATTCATAAATCATAAATATATTAAACCGAAATCATTATGTGGCATCAATTACATTAGACAAATAGAATCAAGATCATCCTTCATCTATTTTCACACACTCACATCTATTCAATTTTCTTTTACATACAAAAAAACTACACCCAGCAAAATGAAGCAAAATACTTCCAAACCAGCAACACTCAAGAACCCAAGCAAGTACAATCATCAACCAGCAACCAAACCAGCTACAGAATCATCTAAAAACTGTCCTCCTTGCATTTTGAGCTGCAAAATCATTAATAAAACGAGTACAATCAAGTTCTTCCAAGAAATCACTTTCAAAAAAATATCAAAGTTAAACCATTTAATCTTTCTTGTGACATGGTTGACCGCAAGTAAGATTTCAATAACTTCAATTTTGAAAAACTTCTCTCAGCAGATGCAACTGTAACAGGCAAGGTTAATAATATTCTATAAGCAGTAATTGCATTTGGAAAACAGTTTAGTCTTGTTAAAGAACTCAAAATTTCAGTGGCTGTTTTTGGCTCTTTTGGTAGAATCTCTCGTATGATTTTTAACTCTTCAAATAAATCTTTCCCATCAAGATCAGAAGACATGCCATGTTTTAAAAAACTTTCCAAATGATCACAACATGATTCTAAATTTGTTGGCTCTTTTACTTTAAAAAACTTATTTAAAGTAAATAAGAAACCAAATATATCCTCAAATGTTTGGTATTGTTCAAACCTTCTTTTCAAAGAACCAATTGCTTCATCTACAATATATAAGAAGTAATCAATTCTGAAACTGTCTTCAGCTGATTCATGATTTGATTGTGTAGACTCATCATTAAGATTCTCATCAAAATGCCTCTTTCTATGAACTTGACATTTTTCCACAAACTTTGGATCAATCTCCATGTTAGTAGCAATTTTTTTAGCAACAAACATGGCTTGAGAAAATCCAAATTCTCTATACTTTTCAAAAAAAACAATCAATCCTTTTATTTGATCTATAGCAACATCAATAAGCATGTCTTTTTCTTGCAATTTTTTACTAACTAAATTGACAGCATGCAAAATATCATACCAAATAATCACAGCTAATAAAAACTCAAAGTTTCCAAGTCCAAGTTTTGCTAAATGATTAGCTTGAGTCCTAATTTTAGAATCATTATCTTGTTCAGCTAATTGGAGTAAAGCATCTCTCACTTCTACAACTTGAAATCGTATAGCTTTAACACTTTCAACTCGACTCTCCCACCGTGTGGTTGACAATGGTTTAAGAGTTAAACCCTTTACATTATCTTTTAAAATTTTCCAGCGCTTTGTGGAATGAGAAAACAAGGTATAAATACATTGTATCACACCAAAAAAATCCTGTGCTTTCCTACAAGAGTCTGCAATATCACAAAGTGTCAAGTTAAGACAATGACAAGCACATGGTGTGTACAAAGCTCTAGGATTTATATCTAATAGTCTTCTTTGTACACCTTGGTTTTTCCCTTTCATATTGGATCCATTATCATATCCTTGTCTTCTCACATGATCAATATTAAGTTTTAGATCTTTTAACACATTTTGTAATTCTTCAAAGAGTCCTTCTCCTGATGTATCATCAACTTGTAAGAATTCCAAAAAGAATTCTTCTACTTTTATTGGATGTGTAGAAACATCCACACATCTCAATATCAAGGTCATTTGTTCTTGATGACTTATATCAGGTGTACAGTCAAGAATAACAGAAAAATACTTTGCTTTTTTAATTTTTTGAATGATTGCACTTCTGATTTCATGTGCTAACCTTGCAATCAGCTCATTTTGGATCCTTGGACTAAGATAATGATGATAAATTTCCTTTTCATCAATCCGTCTCAAGTGTTCTTTCATGATTGGATCCCATTTCGCTATCATTTCAATTAAGCCCAAAAAATTTCCATTGCTATCTTCATGAATCCTCTCATTCTTTCCACGAAATGCCAAGTTATACTTGCCAATGTATGTTACAGCAGCTATTATTCTTATTAATACACCCTTCCAATGTTCTTTCTCTTTATTAATAAGCTGTTGAACATGTTTATCAATTGTAACATTTTTTTGCAATCTCATTTGCAAATCAATCCAAGTGTTCATGTTAATCATGTGCTCACCACTTGTTTCGTGTTCTTTAAGTCTCACACTAAGGTGTACCCAATCATTAAACCCCTCATTAGCTAAAGAGTTTATTTTTGGGCTCTTATTAAAAAACTTGCAACAAAAGCAAAACACCTTATCCAAATGCTTGGAATACACCAGCCATTCCCTATCATACTTATCTCCATTTGATAAATAACGAGTGTAAAACGTTGAGGAGAAATGTCTAGAAAATTTATCACTAGGTCCCTTCTCAATTGATAGATCTCTTCTTGGACCATTTGCCAATAATTCATCTCTTGATTTTGAATCTAGACCATCCCAAGTCCTAGGATCATAAATATCTAAAGGAATAGATTGACTTGGTTGTTCCTCCTCATTGATTACATTATCATTTTCAACATGAGCATGACCTAAGTTTTCCACATTTTCATTAGCATGTTCATCATGACCTACATTTTCAAGATTTTCAACTAAACCTTGTGGTTCTTTAATAATGAATTTATCAAGAGCACCTCTCTGAGATTGAGTTAATTCTTCAACTCTTCTCTTTTGTTGGCGCTTACTATATCCAGATGAGTGTTTTCTTTTAAACATTTTTCTAATATAGCAAAATAACACACATCATAACAAAAAAAAAGAGGACAATAGAACCTGATTTTTGCGGCTTTCATATGATTTTCACGGTTTCACCTGATTTTCACAAAACAAAAAGTCTGTTAAAACGTTAGGAAATAAAAAATAATAATAATATATTGTTGGGTTGCTGGGCTTTTTAAAACATTTGGAGGCCCCTAAATTTTGGGGGCCCTGTGAAGAAGAAACAATATGTCCAGGAAATGATAGTAATAGTTTTGGAATAAAAAAAATAATAATATATTGCTGGGCTTTTTAAAACATTTGGAGGCCCCTAAATTTTGGGGGCCCTGTGCGGTCGCACAGCCCGCACATGCTGTGGGCCGCCTCTGGCCCCAACCAAAAAGTAATGCTTTTGGCCTTCGATCTTTCTCTCTCATTGATAAACTTTTTTTTCTGTGTTTTTTTTTTCTATCTAATTATCTTGACAATTAAGAACAGTATAAAATGTCAAATATAGCCCTTAGTCTTATGAACACTATATATATATATATAGTTATGCATGGATTTTATAACATTGGGAGGGATAGTCCGAGCTACTCTCTGCGCTTCTTCCAAATCTTTCAAGAATATGTTTTTCCCAGCCAAACAATAATTGGAGCAGAGCATCTCATATCAGACAATTTCAATATGCTACAGTAATTCACTAGAATAGCCTCAAACAATTACAACATATAATTGAAAACCTCCAACAGTCGATACCAAAATCTCTTAAGCAACTGTCTACCAAGCACAACCTCCCATTGTCCAGGATTGATCAGGCGAGCGGTTATGCTTAATTATCATGTTCTCAAAACTTTCTAGGAACTAATATGCTAGATGAATTGTACCTATATGGAGAGAGAGAGAGAGAGAGAGAGAGAGAGAGAGAGAGAGATTTTTTTTTTGTGGTGAAAACCAAGGTATCCCCCGCGCGATTGCGGGGACTAACCCTCGAGGTACTGTCGGGCGCAAAGCGGGGACCTCTCCCAACAAAGTCTGCTCTATTCGCAAGCGCCTGGGATCGAACCCAGGACCTCTTGTTTAAAGGATCCAAGCCCCTTCCACTTGGACCAACTCCTGTTGGTGAGAGAGAGAGATTAAATTACCAAGAAGAGAGATTACGTTTCCAAGAAAAAAGGGAGGAGAGAGAAAATAATTTTATTTTATTTTTATGAGAGAGAAAATAAAATTAATGATTGTTTATTTAAAACATTAAAACTATTTCCCATGTCAGATTTAATCTCAACCATTAAAAGTGGAGTAATCTAATGGCCCAAAAATTGTGTCAAAACTTGTGTCAAAAATATGGTGCCACGGATCCGC
>NW_018922707.1:1302-12018 GCF_002207925.1 Prunus avium
GGCTACGTCCACGGAGAAGATGTTCTCATTATGATATTGTTTACATTTGTACAAGGGGATTAGACCCAAAGATTAATGGAAGAAGGCCTAGGGCCTAAGGTACAAAGCTAGGAGTTTGAGGCATGGGGGTCAAGTCCCCGGGATCGGAGATGCCGAAGGCCAGTCTAGCAGGAGAGTCCTGAAGAGAGAGCTCAGCCTAGGATAGGATAGCATCGGATCCGATAGGATCAGATCCCCTCTAAGAGGAGAGCAGTCCTCTTTTATAGGTGAGGGAGAGTCTCCACTTCTTGTAGTCTTCCAATGTGGGACTCTTGACATTGCCCCTAGTGGTGACATGTGGCAAGGCTTCTTTGGCGAAGGTGATGACCTCTCTAAGCATGGCACGTGGCTAATCTTGCTTAGCTAGTTGCTCGGTTAGTTACGGTGTCAACAGTAGTCCCCCAAGTTCGCGAGTAAGAAGCTCATGTCTCCATGATGCGCCTTATCCTCTTCGAGACTGCAAGCTGCCGTTGTCCTGAGTTGTTATGCATGGTCCACAAACGGCAGAAGTTTGGGCCAACTACATCTGCAACGTCAGCCAATGCAGTAACTGCAGCATTTGTCACACTATCATCCCTGTAAAACAAGGACAATCAGATAAGAAGAAAACAGATTCCAAACCGGCAAAGCCAGAAATTTAGGGGCAATATATTTGATACATCAAGGAAAAAAAAAGATATATATAGAGACAGAGAGAGAGAGAGACAGAGAGACAGAGACAGAGACAGAGAGATGATGATACCTGTGCGTCTCCCTTAAGACAAATAGAATAAATTGCAGGATATATTGGAAATATGGCATCATGACCTGAGGCTTTGAATTCTTAAAGCCCTGAAGCATACCAGAAAAAGCTTTAAAGATGCTACACTTTAGCTGGTTTCCATATTCCAATAACTCATCAGCATAACAGAGTCTCACAGCTTCCTGCATCATGTACACTACACAAGGTGTATACTTCTCAAAATGCTCTCCCATTTCGAGAGCTATGTCGTCAAAGGCAGAGAATAGGGGAGGCTTGACGGACCTGTGGAGCGCTTCACTAGAGAGGACGGTCATCAGGGGAGACATAATCGCAGCACAGTACTCATACTGTAATGCCGTGTCATCCAAGGCACGGCAAATGTCACCAACCACCCCAATTGTGATAGCACAGACTTGATACTCCTCAAAATTCTGCAACCCCATCTTCAAATACTTGTACAGTTCAGGCAGGTACTTTTCAAAATGAGACCCAGTTGCATAAGCCAGTGTACCTATAGCAAGCATTGCTCCCTCATACACTGTAGAACTACGGCAAGCAAACACTTTAAGAAACAAAAGCATTATGCAATCTGCTGCCTCCAATATAGAGCGCTTAGTTTCCTCAACACTGCTAAGTTTCTGCATGATAACCTGGAGGACACCACAAAAAGAAGCTAGCAAGTCTTCTTGCTTTTCCTTGTCATCTGATGATACAATCTGAAGCTCCAAAGTCTCATTCAACTTATCCATGATCACAGGGAGTAGCTGAACTATAATTTGTGATGTTTCTACAATATTGGAATACCTTACGACCGCATTCACTGATTCACATGCAATAGACCTCAATCTAGAATCATTCCCATCTGGACGACTAGCAGCGGAAAGAAGACATTCAATGATGGCTGGGACATATGGAGTAAAGAGAGAGGAAGAGGTTCCTGCTTCCTCATACCCTTGGCAAAGGTGAGAAATGGCGCAACAGACCTTCTCTGCAACATTTGGAGCATCCGTTGTGCCTTCCAACAATACTCTCACCACCCCTGGAAGGTTATCAGCAGAAATCACAGAAAATCCCCGAGCAGGATGGTGCAAAAGCTCAAATATACAACTGAGAGTCCAAGCAGTAGTGTATTTGACATGGTTGTTTTCATCCTTCATTAATGTTAGCAGGAAATCTAAACCTGCATGGACCAGACCAGATAGCTGCTCAATGGTTGGGCCTTCAATGATTGAGCCAAATGCGAATGCGGCTGCCTCGCGACAGTGCCAATCTTGCTTCGCTATGTTAGCCTCCACAAATGGCATCACAAGGGGTAGAATGGCATCCCCAACAGTCCTGGCAACAAGTTTTAGGCATGTCCTGCCAGCCATCGCAATATTCCCAATGTTGTGATCTTGGTCTAGATTTTCTTCCTGTTTCAGCAAAGTTTCCAGCAGCATTGGAACTAGAGACGTCAGAGCTTTTTCTATAAAACGTGAATGTGGCACAGAGTCCCCACTCTCACCACTCCCAAATTCTTGAAGCTCTATTTCTTCATCACAAATGGAGCTCCAAAATGCAATTGCTTGGAGGGCAACGGCCTCTTCATCCCCCTTTACAGCATTTGACGTAAGCTCAAAGAGAGCCTGCATGTAAGGCTCAAGCACCACATAGTACCTTGAAGCAATTGAAGCAAGACACTCAAAAGCAGCCTGCCTAATTTCTACCTCCTTAGACAAGGCCGTCTCACAGACCATCGTCATGATGTAATTCCGTTCCATCTCATTTTTAAAGTTGGTCTGTGCAAACTCCAGGGCATTACATAGAGCCCTTGTTGCAGCAAGACGGACTTCAGGGCTGTTTTCAGCAAGGTTCATTCCTTGGAATACAGCAATAAGAACATGGTTCACCTCATCTTGCCGAAGATCTTGATGGGATATCTCCTCACATACATAACCAAGTGTTGCCAAGGTTGACTGTTTCAAACCAGCAGGGCTATCTGGACGAATCATATTTTTAAGCAAAGATCCAATTAGGTCAGTCCACCGTTTCCTGGGAATATCAATAGAAGCAATTTTCGCAATAACTTGGGCAGAGATGCGTCTTGCCTCTGACACAGGTGACCCAAGTGTCCTCAAGAGCAAGGACTTGATTTGGAATTTAGTCAAAAAGTCAATATTCATCCATTGTTGAGCAATATGTTTTTTTTTGGTACCTGGTGAGTTCTTAAGCATTATACCAGCCAACGTACGTGACTCAGTGGGTTTCTCATTGTTTGCAAGCTCCAACGACAAAGACAGATAAAACGAAGAAACATTTTGGTCTTGGAATTGCCTAAGATTAGCCTCTGCTTCAGTACGAATTCTTGCATCAGCTGATTGAGCTGCCAATAGAAACTGAGTAATATCCATAACCATTTCTTTCCTACTACAAAAGAAACCACAAAAAAAGATACATAAGAATATATAAACAGATAATAATGATTGAGTTGAAACCAATGATTTCTTGAGGCTATACAGTATGTCATTGACTTAAGATTACCAAAAAGAAAACTAAATAAATTAATAAATCTACTTAAAAATTTGTTAAATCGAAAGAGGACATAAGGAACAGTGAAAAGAATGATCAAGCATGAAAGCAGCAACTGTAGAGAGAAACAGAAACCTCCAAATACAACTAACATGCCATACCCATTACTTTTAGTTATTTTATTTTTTATGAGCACTTTTAATTTTGTTTTGCATATACATATATATAAGCTAATATAAATTTTTTTGTGCCCTTCTCAATCGTGGGCCCCGGGCGGTGGCCCTGACTAAAATTATATAAAATTGCAACTCATGTCTTTTTCTCTTCTATAACAAAGGTGATTCAAGCGTCACCCGATTGATCCAAATTCCAAACTAACTGGCCAAATTCAGTTTCTGAGATACCAGAACCATGACATCAGAAACTTCTGAGCCAGACGCTTAATTCCTTAAAACTCAGATACAAAGCATCATGTGAGAAACATAGAAAAATCTCCTTCTCTTCCCTCTTCTTTTCATTCAGATTTCCAGAGAAACAATTTAAAATGATTTAAACTAACTTGTAATATAAAATAACCTCACTCATAACCATTTCAAATCGCTTAAGAGTACGAAAGACAACCCAAATAAACAAAAGGAAAGAAATGTAGACGAACACATAGCTTAAATCCTCAAAACCCCAAAAATAACACAATCAGCAGATCTATTACCAGAAATGTAAATCAAACAGCATAAATTGAGATTAGAAAGAGAGAGATACCCCAAGTAGAAGCCGATGAAACAGCGCGCGCGAGTAAGGCTCTAAAACCCTACTCGAAGAACAAAAAGAAGGGCAAGCGAGCACTTCACCTCACCCGTCGCGTAGAGAAGAGAGAGCCTCTGTACCGTCACCTCACCTCTGTACCGTCGCGTAGAGACAAAGCAGAACACAGAGAGACAGAGAGAGAAGAGAGAGAGATTGAGGAAGAGAGCGTATGAATGAAAATGAATTTATCGGCGATTTATATTTCGAATGCTTGGAAGAAGCGGGAGGGGAGTGTAGTCCCGATCTGGACTCGCGGGAGGGAGACGAGAGGAAATCAGATCTCCTGTAACTAATTTGTTGACACGTGGCCCTTACTTAACATACTAATTGTTTTGTTCAGTGACTTTCTAACTCTACATAACATTTCGGGTGCTGACAAGGTTTAGAAGTTGTATATTTAAATTTAAGTATATTTCTTTGGTACTACGTTCAGTTTTTATTTATGTGAACTTGAATCTAAGATTGTTATGTAAGGAGCATTTATATATGTGAACTTGAATCCAAGATTATGTTCTGCCTCATTCCAAAAACATAATTTTAGCAAGTGGCAACGAAATAAAAAATAAATAGAAATTATCAATGGGTTCCCATCACAATGATGGTGGCTTCCCCATGGCACCCAAGATCGAAACTCCAGGGTGGGTGCAATTAGGATGGGTTGTCTTTCCTCCTCATATGACAAAATAAATAAATAAATAAAAATTCAAAATAATGTGCTAGCTAGTGAAGGGGTAGTTAAGTAGGAGGAAATAATGGTTTTCTTTTGTAAGGATAAATAAATAAAAGAAAGAATAGTAATGAGTTATTCACATGGCATAGAATAAATGGCAAAAAGTTACTTTTGTTCCATGTATTCTGTCATATTTTCTACTTTGGTTCTTGTGGTTTCAACATTTTCGTCCCTGAGTTTTAGACGGAATTAGAAGAAAATTTGATAGAGTTTGTAACGTGTTCTTAAATCAAAGATATATGCGTATAAACATCCAATGTTCATCCTCATTCTCCCAATTGTATGATTTGTTCAATTCACATGTCCATATCAACTCTACCCATGCTATTATTTTATGAAAAGAAGAAGCTCTGCATAGAAAAATTAAGTGAGTTGAATGTTGCAGCTCTTCACAGATAGCTAATCTAAACTATTTAAGAAACCAAACTCTTTCATTGCATGCCACCTATAACCCAAGCCAAAACTACATGGAATTCTTTATAGCTAAAGGTTTTTGTTCAAGTTAACTCATCCAGGGCTTTGCCATGCAAATTGCAATTAAAAAGAAAGACTTTAAACTCAACAAATCAAGCCAACCACAAATCTCGTGGAGGCCTTTTTGCACGATATTAAAGCCACATCATTCTTTTAAATATGTCCTAGTTTTCATGGTTACTACAATATTAGATGGTGGAAGACTTCAACCTAAGCAAAGTATAGTGCATAACGAGTGATATCCAAGCCGAAAGACCAATGATGAATCATCATGCAAGAACTTCTCAGCCCAGTTCAAACCAACAGCATGCATTGTCCTTAACAACTGAAGGTGTTCTTTATGTACATCTGCCAGACAATCAAGACCTTCATATCGTGCCACCACCAGAACATGCCTTTGTGCCTGCAAAATTCCAAAGTTCTTTTTTTTTTAGGTGAGACCCAAGGGTATTAATCCCTTTCGCCGCGGGAGCTCTCCCAATAGAGGTAAACGGCTGGCCATGAAATGCGCTCCATTCCCATGGGCGGGGATTGAACCCCCAACCTCATGGTTAAGGAATGAGGTGAGCTACCACCACACCACATCTCATGGCTAAATTCCAAAGTTCTTTTAATCAACTAAAAAGTAGAAGAGGTTAGTGAAGGATATATTAATAGGTGACATTACGCTACGACATATTAATTTAAACATATGCCATTACGCATCATTCGCGCTTCATTCATAAAAGAAGAAAAAAGAAAAACTTCAATAGATGATAAATAGTAAGTTTTTCGGAAGGAAATATTTGACTTTCCATCAAATACATGATAGAAATGTAGAAATACGGTATGTAGTTTCCAAGTCGTCTCAGTTTGCCCCCTGAAGTTTTAAATGACTCAATCTCCCCCCTGAACTTCTATTATGTGACCAAGGTTGCCTTATTCTGTTAGTTTTTAGATAAAAATCTGCTTACATGGCATGTGTATTTTGGTAATTTTAACTATTAAATATTAAAAATGCTTGAAATTATTGAAAATCAAATATGTAAAATAATATAATATTTTAAAATTTTAAAAACAAAAAAAATTAACCATCCCCAAAGTTCTGCATCATCTTCTTTGGCTCCATCGCACCACTACCCTACTTTACACCCCAACCACACCAGCAGCCGCCCACAACTACGAAACTGATCTTCCCACGTAAACCTAGTCATTGCCTTTTTAATTCTGACCTCTAGCTGCAGGGGCGGACTATGCCAAAAAAGGGCTTTAGCAACGGATAAAATCCGTTGCCTATTACACATAAATACCGTGGTATTGGTGACTGTTGCCTATTCCTATGTAATAGGCAACGGATATTCTCCGTCGCTGTTTATCACTTACTACATCGGATATGAAGTAAACTCCGATGCCTAAATGATTTCCGGGTGCCAAAAAAGGGTTGACTTCTGATGCCTAAACCCGAAACAGCATCAGTACTTTCAGAAGAGAGGAGGCTAAAGAGGTCTAACATCATCAGTAGTTTTAAAAGGGATGATGCTAAAGAGGTCTAACAGCATCAGTTATATCTACTATGCTGATGCATATTATCAATTACAACATCGTAGAAACAAATAATGGTATTGTGAATTATGTTATACATCATCGCTTTTTTTATTTTGCGGATGTGAAAAGCCTCCAATAGTGCTGGTGGTTACATAAATGCTGATGCTACTTCTCGTTTTAGGCATCAATGATAATAGATGTCTGGTTGTTGTTTTTATCTTTCAACTTCAGTTATTTCTGGAAAATTGAAGTTGTTATAAACAATAGGCATCATTTATGTAAGGAAATGGTAGGTATTTTGCTTGTTTCACATCACACTTTACTTAGTTACTGTAATAGTATTTAAGAAAGGCCTCATTTCCAAATCATGTTGTGTTGCCATTGCTCATAAAAAAAAACATTATATCAACAGTAATTTAAATATATCCATAATTGTCTATATATATAAGCAAAATACTTGAATGATCCATACTTGTCACATCCAAATCACAAATTTACCAGCCCTACACCATAAATTATCCATACTTGTCTATGCATAAGCAAAATACTAGCTAGAAAGACATAAAATGAAGGAATGTTTAGCTTAATCAAAAAGCCATTCTAGGACATGACTTGCCAATTCTCCTCGCACCTCATCCAATTCCATTTGGGTGTCCTTCCTTCTAGCTCTATACTGGAAAAAAAAAACACATAGAATGTAAACACAAAATATGAACATAAGCTTAAAAAATGCAAGGTACTAAATTTGCATAAGATATGTTGTCACTTCAAATGAACCAATATGCAAATTTACGAAATCATATTGGTGAACCCAATTCTTCTCGCACCTCATCCAATTCCATATAGGTGTACGTGTCTTTCCATCTAGCTCTACACTGAAAAAAGAAAAAAAAAAGCATGAAAAATGTAAACACAAACAGCAGAAATATGAACATAAGCTTAAAAAGTGCAAGGTACTAAATTTGCTTAAGATATGTTGTCACTTCAAATTTACCAAATCATATTGGTGAACAAGAAAAATCTAATTTGTCAACCAATCTAATTAGATAACAAGAAGCCATTAAATGGATCTCACTTCACGTTTCAAATAGGAATTAAATGATTATGTGATGGAGTAGAGAGTAAGCCAAATTTTTCTGTTAAGAGTAAGATAAGAGTCAATGGTGAACCATATGCAACCAGACCTCAGCATATCAAGTGAGAACAAAAAGAAGAAAAACATAATAAGAAGAATTAGGATATGCATTTAGATATAAAGAGACATAGCATATGCAAATTTGGCACAAAAACAAAAAGAACACACAAATCAATTATAGACACATTTAACTCAAATGCCAACCATAATTAGTCCCCTTGGTGATCTCAAAATGCACAAGTAAATGCCCAAAGTTTCAGGCCAAAACACTTTCCTTTTCGTACCTATTAATATCGGCGATCAAGGGCATGGCATATATGCTAGAACTAACTTCAGTTATATGAATATAAAAAGACAACACTTAGTTTATAAGTTCTTAAATTTTGAAGATAATTACTTACCCAAAAGTTTACAAGTTCTTAACCTTTTGAAGGTAATTACTATCCAAAACGAATATACAAAAAGAAACAATAAAAGTAAAGATATGCCAAAACCTTTGGTTATTTTTCAAAATACCTTTACTCGCTGAAGTATAATAGAATCATTTCTTCTCTTTTTTAATGGGAAAAATGACATTACAAGAGGAAGCTGTATTCAGATTTCTCAAACTTGAATTACCAAAGCAATGATGAGCATACAATAGTAATATAATATGTGTTCAATCTTAAGAAGTTAACCCATCTTGAACAACATAGAGAAAAAATTAGGTCATTATCTAGATTTGGTATCCTCTTCATGTTTTTGACTCTGGGCAACTTCAACAAAAATCAGCCTCCCATCAACCATCTGGACAAATTTTAACAAAAACTTCGAAAGAGAAAAACAAGACTGAAGGTGTTCACAAAAAAATACAATTTAAAAACATATGACAAAAACAAAGACTAGGAAATTTGATCAACGAAAAACACATATTCAGTACATAAAAGATTAGAATGCGCAAGTATAAGGGCTATATGATCTGCAATTTGGCACAAAAACAATTATAATATGAGTCAATTTACCAAATCAGAACAAAGATGTGTTAGTTGAATGCCAAAATAGTACGATTTGGTTGTAGCCAGGGAAGAATTAATCTCGTTGAATTAACAAAGGAATACAAGATAAGGAAGCAAAATGATAAATGATAGAAGTGACCTACTTGTTTAAAGGGATGTGCTCAAATGGTCCACTGGTAGGAATCGTTCCACATAAATCATTGTTGGATACATCCCTGGAAAAGTGGCAATTTTAAATGATTAACATGCATTTATAACAGAAAACATACAATAAGGAAACTGCCACACTTGCAGAAAAAAGAAGGGATTGAAGAAATAGATTGAGACAAGAAGCACTCACACAACTTTGAGGCTTGAAATACCAACAAGATCCCGCGGGATTGGTCCAGTTAACTTGTTATCATTGAGACGTCTACCAATCCAAGCAACAATGAAAGGAAGGCATTTATTACTACGCTAAAAAACCTCATTGTATCAATCTCAGTATACACATATATATATATATATATCTATGTATAAAGAAAGAGAGACACAGAGACACAAAGAGGACCAGTAGGTCATGTATTGATACAAGGCCAGTGATTAGTCCCCTAATCTAAGTAACACTCAAGAAATTGCAAAATGCGACAATTCAAAAGCTACCAGATTCATTTTCCGGTGTTGCACCTGTGATCTAGGATCCCAAATAAGTTATCCATCAATATTCAAGCAAAAGTGGAGTTGTCAGAAAACCAACCTCCCAATTTCTCGTCCAAGAAAATAGACTAAATTAAGCCAAAACAGCCCAATAACACAGGTAAAGTGCAGTGCTTAATTTAATCAACTCACAAAAACACAAGTGATTTCAATTTCCCCAATGAAGAAGGAATGGTCCCTGATATGTTGTTGTTATATAAGTCCAAGCTAATGAGGCTCTTCAAGTTACCAAGCTCAGCTGGAATAGTTCCTTGAATGTTATTTTTGTACAGCTCCCTACATAATAAAGAGGTATAAGGGTTAGCCAGAAAGTACTTTAATCCAAGAACCTAAAATAAATGTAAGCTTTATGAACAACCCCAGCATATTGTCAGAGAAAATGAGAAAGGCTAAGAAACATACAGATATTGAACAACCCCATTCTAGCTAAACATACAGTTAAACAAAATCATCACAAAGGTAAAAATCAGTCAGTAATTTCCACAAATTACAGAAGAAAATAAATAAATAATCGTAGCAAATTAATAAGAAACGTAGAAATACCATCTGTAACATCTCCAAAAGAAGAAAACAGTCTCTTGAGTTGTTCATTATTAGTGAAGGATGATAATCTTAAGCAACAAACCCAAGAATCAAAACAAGCATTTTAAACAAAAAAACCCTAAAAATAGATTTGAGAGAAAGAAAGGGAAAGAGAGAATACTGCTGACGAAGAGCTGCGAAACTCAATCTTTTGGCCATCTCTGTGTCAACCCAAATCCCAGATATCTACTTTTTCTTTGAGCATGAAATCTGAAGAAGCAGATTTAACATTTATAGGAATGTATAGGAAGAAAAACGAGATCCAGACTCAGATTGGCTTTTGGCATCGCACCAAAGGTGTCCAGTAGAGAAACTAGAAAGACTCTACTAAAATTTGAAGGTTTCTCATGCACCAAAGGCGACCTTTCGAAGCTCGCCGCGGCTGAGGGATGGGCAGGGGTGGCTGGGCTTTAGCCCTGAGGAAAGCACCGGCCATGGTCGGAACATCTGAGAGAGAAAGAAGCAGTGATGGAGGAGAGAGAAGAAA